>WNYA01001007.1:66012-97362 GCA_019512145.1 Engystomops pustulosus
ATATATATATATATATATATATATATAAATAATACAGGCAGTCCCCTACTTAAGAACACCGACTTACAGATGAAACCAAGTTACAAATGAACCTCTGGATGATAGTACTCTACTCTACTTTAGCCCAAGGCTACATTGATCAGCTGTAAAAGTTATCAGAGGTACCTGCAATTCAGCTTCATTGTTAAAATCCAATTATCACAGAGACCAAATAAATTTTGTCTGGAGCTACGATTATTAAATATACAGTTACGACTTACATACAAATTCAACTTAAGAACATATGTACAGAACCTATCTTGTACGTAACCTGGGGACTGCCTGTACTTTGTCTATGTATGGAGAACACGGATTATAAGTTCTATATGCTCATATGCACCCAGGTCAACGTCTGCAAAGAATTTGTATGTTTGTGTGAAGTGCTGAGTAGAGATGAGCGAGCACTAAAATGCTCGGGTGCTCGTTACTCGAGCCGAACATTTCCCGATGCTCGAGTGCTCGTTTCGAGTAACGAGCCCCATTGAAATCAATGGGAGACCCGAGCATTTTTCAGTAAAATTACAAACTGAACGAGCACAGTGAAAGAACACAGTGCAGAAAACATCTGCAAGTTGTTCTTCACACATATTGTTCTTCAAATACTATTGCGGAGAACACCATTCTGCACGCGTGTCTCTGGGACATCTGCGATCTGCTCCGGAGACACCCGTGCAGAACGGTGTTCTCCGCAATAGTATTTGAAGAACAATATGTGTAGAGAACAACTTGCAGATGTTGCCAAACATCTGCAATGTGTTCTGCACTGTGTTCTTTCACTGTTTTCTTCAATTAAACAATTAAATTAAATGTTTTAATTGTATCTTTTTACTGTTCTTCACTTTTTTTTTTTAAATTAAATGCTCGTTATCGAGCAGGGCAAATACTCGTCCGAGCAATGAACCGGTCCGAGTATGCTAATACTTGCCCGAGCATCAAGCTCGGACGAGTATACTCGCTCATCACTAGTGCTGAGTAATAAAAAAAAAACACTGTACTCATCTTTCCGACGTCCCCCATAGGTCCTCTTCTGTCTCAGACTGTCTCAGACAGAAGAGGACCTATGGGTGACGTCAGAAAGGTGAGTTTTGTCTTTATGTTTTTAGTTGACTCGAGTATAAGCCGAGTTAGGGTTTTTGAGCACAAATTTTGTGCTGAAAAACTAGGCTTATACTCGAGTATATAAGGTATTAGGATGAGGTCTTCACCTTCCTACTGTATAGTCCCAGATCTTATCATCCGGTAAGTCTCCTTCAAGACGAGGTCAAGTAAAGATCTGCAGACCCAGATCTATCGTATTACATATCCGGGATATGACACTGAGCTCCGGGGGGGCCTGGAATGGGTTGTGGGTGCCCCTCTGGGAATCTAATATCTCAGGGATATTGGTTCTGCTCTTGGATTCCTATGGCCTGGTCTCAGATTTTGCCCTTCTCTGATTCCACCAATCGTTGATAATTGAGTTTTTCTCGGTTTTTTTTTTGTTTTTGTTTTTTACTCGTGTTGCAGAGTTTCTCCGGTTTCGTCCGATTTGCAGATTAAATTCTTTAGTCGGTGGTTACGAGGCAGGTGAATTAAAAGTGACATTGATACCTCACCACCCATAGGGAGCGATGTAAGGAAGTACCTCACCACCCATAGGGGGCGATGTAAGGAAGTACCTCACCACCCATAGGGGGCGATGTAAGGAAGTACCTCACCACCCATAGGGGGCGATGTAAGGAAGTACCTCGCCACCCATAGGGGGCGATGTAAGGAAGTACCTCGCCACCCATAGGGGGCGATGTAAGGAAGTACCTCACCACCCATAGGGGGCGATGTAAGGAAGTACCTCACCACCCATAGGGAGCGATGTAAGGGAGGGCTCTGGCGCCCTCTAGTCTCTATGTTCTAGAACCGCTCCAGTTATTTAAAGGGATCACTTCACCTTTATCATAGCTCTGGCAGCTTTTCCAATATGTCAGTTTTAGCAAATGCTCATATTTCCCCTAAAACACTTTTCTGAAAAATTTCCAATTTACATCACCTGAGCCATTTCCTCTGTAATTCCTCCTGGAAACATATTAAGGTGAGGGATATCATTGCGATTCATTGGGTGGTACATACATTCATGCATACATACGTTGTAATACATACATACATTGTAATACACACAATCTCTAATGCTGTTTTTATTGATTGGACACTTATTGGGCGAGACCACGCCCCCATGGCAAGTTATAGGCTGACGTACATTTGTTGCTTTATCAAAACCCTTCCAGGAGGAGTATTAGAACAGCGGCTCATTTTAAGAAACAATGTTGCAACATTGTTCTCTTATGGGTCACCTAAAATTCTGGAACATCTCTTCTCCCTTCTTAGAATTCCGTCTCGTTCTTCCATTGTTCCTCCTGGAAATTATTAGGTGCAGCCGGAGGTTATAGGTTCTATTTCTCAATGGGACCTATCACTAAAAACCCTTTGGACACCGCACTGTGAGCTTGTCGGGACACACCCCTTTGACTATGGGAAATGGAGCACCTTATTTTCTGTTTAGGCATATATTTCCCAGAGGAATAACAAAGGGACTATAGAAGGCGAAATTCTAAGAAAAAGTGATGGCGGCCATATTGGTTGTCACCCAGCTTTTCCGAAATACCTGAATTGGATGTATGTCATATTAACCCCCTAATCCCTTGTCTTGTCTTGCAGGGCACCAGTGACTTTTGTGTGGCCCCAGATAAGTTCATCATGAACATGACCCAGGATCAGATCAGTGGAGGTAATGTCGCCCATTGCTGGGAGGATGCCACCCATGATGCCCATGGTCGCGCCTGTTAACCATGTGTTGTCGTTATCTTTGTAGAGGTCGTCCATTACTACCTGTACTGCAGCCAGAGCCTGAAGAATCCCTTCCAGCAGGTATATAGAGAGGATCCAGGTCACTATATACTATATGTACAGTGGAGTCTGACACTAACCCCATCCCTCTCTCCAGGCCCTGAACGTCTTCCAGAAGTCACTGACCACCATGCAGATCCAGATACAAGGCTTACTGCAGTTCGCCGTGCCCATATTTCCTACCGCCCAGGTAAGTACCCAAATGTTTGCAGGGACCTGTCCCCCCTCCTACTTTACAAAACACAGAAATAATAATTCTGGTTCAACTTATTGTATTTGTAACATTCCTCTGTTATTCCTCCTAGTTATTATAAACAAGCTGAAAAATTAAGTTGGTTTAACTAGTGGTGAGCGTGTACTTACTCACTGACAACCATCCAATCAGTTCAGACGATGTATGGGGGACACACCCACTAGGCATATATAATGTCCATATATTCGTACATTTTCATGGAGAATAACAGAGGGACGTTGTAATATATAGTTCAAAGAAAAGATACTCCAAAAATGGTTCTATTATGTGGAATAATATTAGACTTGAATAACAACAATAGGACAAGTCTGCTTTAAAGGGGGCACCAGAGGGAAGACTGTCCCGTACTGTAAGGTAATAATAATAATAATGATTAAAATAAATAAAATTCTTACAATGGCCACCACTAGGTGGCAGCACAGAGTCTCGGTGTATACAGATTTGCATGTGTGTATATTTACATGTAGTGTGCTGCCCCTAGTGGAGCTCAGTGACACTGCAGGGCAGTTTTCTTCTTTTCTTAGATATGTTTATAATTAGAGATGAGCGAGCACTAAAATGCTCGGGTGCTCGTTACTCGAGCCGAACATTTCCCGATGCTCGAGTGCTCGTTTCGAGTAACAAGCGCCATTGAAATCAATGGGAGACCCGAGCATTTTTCAGTAAAATTACAAACTGAACGAGCACTGTATTTGAAGAACAATATGTGTAGGGAACAACTTGCAGATGTTTCCAAACATCTGCAATGTGTTCTTCACACATATTGTTCTTCAAATACTATTGCGGAGAACACCGTTCTGCACGCGTGTCTCCGGAACAGATCGCAGATGTTCCCGAACATCTGCAATCTGTTCTGCACTGTGTTCTTTCACTGTGTTCTTCAATTAAATGATTAAATTAAATGTATTAATTGTATTTTTTTTTACTGTTCTTCACTTTTTTTTTTAATTAAATGCTCGTTATCGAGCAGGGCAAATACTCGTCCGAGCAACGAGCCGGTCCCAGTATGCTAATACTCGACCGAGCATCAAGCTCGGACGAGTATACTCGATCATCACTATTTATAATATTTCTAAATGTACGTTACAGAATTGTCCATTTGTGCTTTGTCACAGCTGCAGGTTTGTTACTCTTGGCACATCTTACTTGTTTTCTCTCCCTGTATTGTATTCCACCATAACTATAATTGTATAAGATATAAACTAAAATTGATCCGTGTCATGTACAAACCCCCTGCCGCACCTCGTGCTTCTTCTAGAAAGATCTCCAGGGCATCCAGCTATTGCTCAACACATCCGAGTCCAACCTGCACCAGCTGACAGCTCTGCTGGACTGCCGAGGACTCCATAAGGTGCGGGCCCACGATCCGTATATTGCGTATGCATCCGATAATCCTGAATACCTGCTCACACTACATCTTACATGTCATTCTCAGGATTACCTGGAGGCGCTTATCGGCATCTGCTATGACGGAGTTGAAGGACTCCTTTATCTCGGCCTTTTCTCTCTCTTGGCGGCGTTTGCCTTCACCGCCATGGTATGTGCTGTGCCACAAGCCTGGAAGCATTTGGTTGCAAGGTGAGATTTCATTTTGGCTGTAGTACCACTAATGTACTCCAGGGGGCAGCACATAAAATTACTTTATTCACAGGTTAAATCGGCCTATATTTGTATTTCAGAGACCGAGATTATAACGACATCGACGATGAGGACCCCTTTAACCCTCAGGCTCGTCGTATAGCAGTGCACAACCCTAACCGGGCGCAGCTGAGGAGCTTCTGCAGCTACAGCAGCAGCCTGGGCAGCCAGGCCAGTCTACACCCACCGGGACAAGCCATCTCCAATGCCCCCGTGGCCGAATACATGTAAGTGGTGGCATCAAGAGATGCAGATTTGTTATATCATCCTGATGAAGTGGTGGTCTGTGCCATGTCCTCAGGGGGCTCTCTGCTCAGACTCTGTGCAGTTACTAGGCAGGGCAGTTTACACGCCTTATCTATAGGGGGCGCTATGCTCAGACACTGTGCAGTTATTAGGCAGGACAGATTACATGCCATGTCTCTAGGGGGCGCTATGCTCAGATGCTGTGCAGTTACTAGGCAGGGCAGTTTACACACCTTATCTATAGGGGGCACAATGCTCAGACACTGTGCAGTTATTATGCAGGACAGATTACACGCCATGACTCTAGGGGGCGCTATGTTCAGATGCTGTGCAGTTATTAGGCAGGACAGATTACATGCTGTGTCTATAGGGGGCGCTATACTTTCTTGGGATTTTATGTATGAGTAATGTTAAGGGGGTTCTCTAGTGTAATATGTGGGGGGGGGGGGGGGGGACTGAGGAAAGTTTAGATTCACGGTTGTCAAATGTAGGAGTTCAGCACTGCAGCTGTAAACTTCCCCATTGATCAGCTGTGATCGACACTGCTGCAAGTGTTATAGACCTCTCCAGCTCCCCCACAGGTTATAAGTGGAATTACATCTAATTACTCTTAAAATGAACAGGCTGGGTCCTCCAGGGATTAGAGATTTTTAAACCCTCTGTATGCTCTTAGGTTGTAAATGAGGGTCTTGAGTGCCCTTCCCCCTTCCCCAGCTATTAACTCATTGAATCACCTTTGTATATTTTGCTTTTTCTTAGGAACCAGGCAGCTCTTTTTGGGGGCAATCCTCGCTACGAGAACGTTCCGCTGATCGGCAGAGGATCTCCACCTCCTACGGTACGCTGGGCCTCTGAATCCAAATCCTTCTTGTAGCTGTACAGGCTACCATCACTTATAGCAATACAGGAAAGTGCCCTAACTCAGTGTGGAAATACCCTGCAAGGGCAAAAACAAAGGGGCGTCTACCCCAAAGAGGCCCCTAGAGTCTGCCACTGGCCTTGACCAATAAACTAGCAACAGATACTTGTATAAGGAATCAGAAAGATGTCAGCTTCCTCCCACTTACAGCGCCACCCTCATAGATAGGTTATGACTGGTATTGCAGCCTGGATAACTACAAGTAAATCATATTGTGCTTCAATACCACATGTTACCCCCCTTCCCCCTGATCTCTCCATACTTGTATTTTGGGCAGCAAAGCTCCCCTTCCACAAATGCGTGAAAAGGGAAAGTGGTTTTCAACTATTTTATAAAAATCTGATGACTAGGGCAATAATGGGAGGAATGTGCTGCAGAGCCTGTCCTTAATTCAGCGCTAGTACTGTACAGACTTATAGGTGTTGTAGACAGCTGCCCATATGTATCTGTAAATATTGGACAGTGTCCCTTTAAATCAGCTTTTCAGCAGTTACCTCCCTGACGCTTCACATCTCAGCCGGCATTAGTAATCAGATTTTTTTTTAAACAAATTAGGATGGAGAATCCTTTTAGGATCCCAGAGACACTTGATCATTGTAAGTGTATCGCAGCTGCCGAATTAAAGAGGATTTTGTATGAAATACAGGAGTGATTTGCTTGGCGCTGGTTCTTCTGTCTGCTAATCCGTCTTTTATTTTTGCATGCTATATTTTTGGAGCTTTGTAATGTAAAACGTAAGTTGTATCACTGTGTGTAATGTCACTCTGTGCCCCCTCTCCTCTATCCATCCACCGCCCCCCCCCCCCCCCCCCCACACACACACAAGATTGTCATTAGGTTTACCACCACATGCCTAAAATAGGGTTCCCAGACTCCTCCCTCCCTACCAGGATGCACAGGTGGCACCGGTATCTATCAGGTGTAGGAACATCCATATACGTTTTGACCACCAGTAGGGGGAGCTATCTAAACCTGACAAAATGATGCGACCTGTGACACCCATCACAAGTTCAGCCAGACGTGTGACCTCCCCCTACCCCCCACCAATGCCTGAAATAGGGTTCCATGACTGCTCAGGGTACACAGGTGGCACCTGTATCTATGGGGTGTAGGTTATGGTAAAGGTTTTGGTTACCACTAGAGGGAGCTGTCTACAGAAAGCTGTCAGAAATTATCTGACCTGTGACCCCACCATCACACAGGTTCAGTTAGACCTGTGATCCCCACCACATCGCAGGAATAGGGCCACCCTTATTCAGGGGATTAGTGTAGGTGTTTTATGGGTTACGTCTGCTCTTAGATACCCGAATATCACAGTCATGGTACCGGAGCTGGCAAGTGCTCTCATTAGTCACAGGATATAACATTAATATTTGTGTCGGATGTCCTACATCGGGACAGAATAGCATCTGACAACCACTGGCTGCCACAACCGCCCCCCACATTTGCCTCTGAGAGGTAGCTGAGCGGGCATACTTGATTCCCAAATGAGTGGATGTATCTTTATTCAATTACCATGATGCTGCAGCCAGCAGAGCCCTTACCTGTATCTATGAGACATGTGTTATCTGGCTGCCTGTAGCTGCCACTAGGTGGAGCTCTCTGCCTATATATTTATACAGCTGTATAGGAATCGTATAGACAAAACAGCTCCCCCTAGTGGATTATTAGGGAGACGACCTAAGACTTTGCTTTATAGGAGATGTCGCACCCATAGACATCAGTCACGTCTATGCATTCAGCAAACAGAGCGAGAGGGGATGTTACATGGGGCTGCGTAACCCGGCTCCACGCACCTTATGTTCTGATTACTCCGATCTCTTTCCGTGGCCTTGGGTGTATCCTCCGCCCGAGCGCACAGGAAGCTCTGCAGTTCATTAGCCGCTCCATTAAATATATAGGATGTTTAAGTGCTGCGGTTTTTCCTGAGGTTTAGAACAGAAGTAATCAGCGGAGGAGCGTATAGTGTACACAGGGATAGATTACCAAGGTCTAAAGCCCCCTCCCCCATACTATACTATGTATGCAATTAGCTGAGGCTGGTGTAATAGGGAGGGATGGGGGAACACATGTGCCCCATCATTGCCATATGCCTGATAGAATGATGAATTATAAGCCCCAAAGGCCACCACTAGGGGGAGCCAACTGTCTATAACATTTGTTTAAGTGGTAAAACTATTTATGACCTACCCCCCATAGGATAAGTTCTCATTATCATATATACATGAGAGTACAACACTCAGCATCTCCATGGATATATTTATCCCCGAAGGAACCTGCCACCAGATTCTAGAACCCTCGGATCGTAGATGAAATGTCCTTTCTAATATTCCTTATTGTGTGAAATCTCACGCGCTTACCTATAGAAAATGATCTCCCCGAGGCAAACTTGACTCTTCTCACCACATTTTCACATGAGATAAGTCAAGTTTAGTGGTTGCGAGGTTAGTGGCACTGCAGAAGCCGCTATCTTCTGTTATAGCACCTAGAAACCCGAAGTATCTCTTTCAGATCACAACTGGAACTACAGGCAGTCAAACATTAGGCGGGAAATGGATCATTATCTGCAGCTTTCATTCCCAACTATGTCTTTATCAGCCTGTATCTTCGGTTCTGTAGCACAAAAATATTTTAGATTCTTATCTTTAATATGACACCAGCAGCATGTTTCTGGGTGCTATAGAACAGAAGATAGCGGCTTTTGAAGTGACACTAACACTGCAACCTCTAAACATGACTCATCTCGTGTAAAAATGAGGTGAGACGAGTCACATTTTCCAGACTTTGGGGGAGATTTTTTTTGTTTTTATAGGAAAACTTGGTGATTTTTAAATACAAGAGGGAATTCTAGAAAGTACATTTCATCCCCTACCTGAGGGTCTGGGAGTTTAGTGGGGGTAAACCTGCTGACAGGTTCCCTTTAAGAGATATTTTACCTCCCATTTGCGTTTTCCTATAGGGCCCCGTGATTCGTGCGTCTCATGTTTTCTATACACCCTTCATCATATGTTGTGATTTTGTTTGATTTTTTTATAACTTTTTTTCCCTTTTTTTTGTAGTATTCTCCAAGTATGAGGGCGACCTACCTCTCGGTCAATGAAGAGCCGTCCAGTATTTATGGCAATGAGTATCCGGCTTAGAGACCCCCCCCCTCCTTTACACTGCTAATGGTGTCCTGTGGACCCCTCCTGCCAAGACTATATGGAGAAGAGACTGCAATAATCCTTGGCTGATAAAGGGGAGCAATAGCACGCCTAGCAATGGGACAAGAGGAAAAAAAAAAATCTGCAGTGGAGAAACTGGACCGGACTCGGCGCAAAACGCCACAGGGCAATTTTAAGCCTAAAATTGGGGTGGGGGGAATTTTTTGGGGGGGGGGGGGGGGGGTCAGGGCCTGGGGGATCATATCATTCCACAAACAATACAACTCCCATAGGATTGTATATACTACCTACTCTAAAGTAGTTCCTGTCCAATGGTTCGGATCTCTAGAGCCACCTGCTGGCTGACCAGGGTAGAGCAACTAAACTGATTTTTTTTTTTTTTTTTTTTTTATTAATGTAAAATTCAGTATAGCAGCAGGGGCTCAGGAAACCCCACGGGATCTGACATCGATGTATCCTAAAGCATAAGACTGTGTGTTTTCTATGTACGTGACCATCTCCTCCCCGCCGCCGGCATGGGTGGTGCCGCCGTATAGACTGACGTACGGCGACGAATTGTAACGTTTTTACTTGTTTAAAAAAAAAAAAAATTGTTGCCCAATTTTTCGGGGCACCTGCTTTATTTTTATTACGTGCAACTTTGTCCTTTTTTTTTTTCCTTCCCAAACCCTTGAAATAAACCGCTTATGAGAGACTGTTATATTGTCTGATTATTGGGGATTTCTTAGCGGGAATGGGGGGGCAGAAAAATAAAAATTTGAGTTGCAATACCGAACAGGACCTGAGAACCGGAGTGGAGCTGTTTCTGGGAGGAAAGGGGAAACAACCCCTTTAAGGGTGATCCTTTTTTCATTGTTGTGAATGTAACTTCCATCATGCAGTGGGAAGAAGATTGTAGATTAGGGTAGTAATTTACAAGCCCCTGTAGTCCCTGTCAGCAGGTGTGACCATGTAGATTATTGTCCCTGGAGAAATGTGTAACATCTGTGTATGTGAGTAGTAGCAGCAGGACTGTGAAATATAGATTTATATTCCAGGATTGTAGTTTCTCCAAGTGCACTGTGGGTATGTCCTCACACTGATGTGCTCTGTGCTCTCTGCAGCTGATGTTGGGTATTGTCCATGGACAGATGTGTAACCTCTTGTGTGATATTAGTAGCAGCAGGACTGTGAAATATGTTTTTATGCAATTCAACATAATACAACTTTATTGATCCCATACAAGAAATTTGCTTTGTACACCATATCCGGGATTATAGATTTTCCAGGTGCACTGTGGGTGTGTCCTCACACTGCTGCTCTCTCTGCAGCCAGTGTTGGGTATTATTACTGTAGATATGTGTAATCATACCTCTGTGTATGATGTTAGTAGCAGCAGGACTGTGACATATGGTTTTATATTCCAGGATTGTAGCTCCTTCAGTTGCATTGGAGGTTTGTCCTCACACTGCTGCGCTCTCTGCAGTCAGTTTTGGGTATTGTCTTTGGAGAGATGTGTAATCACACTGCTGTGTAAGTCAGTAGCAGCAGGACTGTGACATAAGGATGTATATTCCAGGATTATACCATGTCCTCACACTTCTTTGCTCTTGACTCTCTGCATTGAGCTACTCCACTTGTATCATGCAGTGCATTCTGGGGAAACTATTTTTTCTTTGAGCATGATGTCTACAGAAACTGAACCAGCAGAGGCCAGAACGCGACTGACTCCAGAAGAATGTTTGAGGCAGCTTTGGATGTGACTGGAGAATAATATACAAGCTGAGTATTATGTAGTTTTCCACAATTAATAATGACGTCTTCTCCGGGTGCCGCTGCCTTCTTTACTTTTACCTAAATACCGGAGACCTTCTTAAGGAGCAAACCAAGCTTCATGTCTGCGGGAATTAGATGTGACAGCCAATAAAACCTTCCATTAACCTTCCCAGTGTGACTCCCGGCTTTCTAGTGCTGCAGCGAAAACAATGGAAGGCGACAGACGAAAACAGGAAAGCCACGGTGTAGTGCAAGGCCTTAAAGGGGAAGTCTCACCCCACTTACCACCTCCAGATCTTTGCCTCCTTTAATAGGTACTGCTCCCCTGATTTGTGTGGAGTTAGAATTTTTTTGCTCGTCATCACCGTTCCCGAGCAATCAGTTGTTATTTTCGACAGCCAATACGTTAGGTGGGCGGGTCCAGACTTTTCGCCTCCCGCCCAGCAGAATTTGCATATAAGGTGTTTAACTAAAGACCTTGATTGCTCAGGAACGGTGCATTCTACCGAAAAAAATTCAACTGTGCCAGAGTCCATGGAGCAGCAGCTACTAGAGGATGTAACAAGTTAAAGGTGCTGAAAAGTTACCTTTAAGATGAGTCACCCAGTTTTTTCACTGCTACTTAAGCCCATGCAGTTGTCTTTCAGGACTTTGGGAAAGCTGGGTGACGGCTAGGATGGGTTTTTATTGGGGTTGTAGTGACTCGGGTGGGATTTGTATTGGGGTCTATATTGGTTGAGGACCACTACCCCAAAGAGCAGCCGTGAATAGAATGTTTTTGAAGTCTTTAACAATGGATTTGAATCCCAAATCCCCGGCGCCAGGGGGCTTCCATGTCTCACCACAGGGGAAATAATTGGTAGTGACGGGCTGTCGGCTCTGAGATGGTTTCCAGGGTGAAGAATCAGCGCATCGAGGGAGAGGAAAGTCATGGGGTGTGTCCCTTTTAAGAGTCTTTTGTAGGATATGCTGCTATGGTGTGAAACTATGGAGGAGGAATTTACAGACCCCCAAAACATCCCCATTGAATAACATTAACAGCACACAGTAACCACCCAGGACATAGTGATGCCATGACATCACAGCCCCCAGGGGGTCACCATATCGATGATAACCCATTAAAAGTGACCTTTACCCTCAGAAATAGGATTATTCTGATACTGTAATAGCCATATTCCATGATATGGTGATGTATCAGTACCCCATAACAGTGACATTCACAGCAACTAGTCATAGTGACCCCCACAACATCACCCCAATCACAGTGATGTATCAGTACCCTATAACAGTGACATTCACAGCGCTCAGTAACCAGCAGAGTCATAGTGACCCCCACAACATCACAGTCCCATAAGTGTCAATACAAAGACTCCCAGTTGTCACTCTATATTAAGTACCCCCATAAAAGTGACCAAGACCCTCACTGTAATAGCAGTACCCCCATATATGTGATGGTTACAAGGTCCCCACAAGAGTGACAGCCTAACACCTAGCCTGGGTGTTCCGTAACCACTACCTCACTCCCCCATGACACCTCAGCCCCCACGGTCGTGTCAATCTAGAGCTTCAACAGTGACAACCAGGAGGTCACCATATCAATTGTCACCAGAGTACCCCCATAACGGTGACCGAGCCCTTCAAATATAGGATTATTCTGATACTGTAACAGCCATAGTACATGATAGGGTGACAGACTACCAAACATATAAGGCCTATTCATAGTGTCCCAACATCAGCCCAATCACAGTGATGGGATCAGTACCCCCATAACCGTAACATCCACAGCACATTGTAACCTGCAGCACCACAGTGACCCCACAACACCTCCCACCATGAACGCCAGGGTACTCCATTAAAAGTGACAGAGACCCTCAGAAAAAGGATTATTCTAATACTGTAATAGCTATAGTACCCCCATACATGTGACAGAGTGACAGCCTACCCCTGAATCCTAACACATAAAGACTAGCCATGACGTCCCAAAGCCACATCATCACTCCAAGTGCCCCCATAACAGTGACATCCACAGCCCAGTGTAACCTGCAGCGCCACAGTGACCCCACAATACCTCAGCCTCCATAAGAGGGTCATCTAGAGCACCAACAGTGATAAGCAGAGGGTCACCATATCAATGATCCCCAGAGTACCCCCATAAAAGTGACCCTCAGAAACAGGATTTTTTGGAAACGGTAATAGCTATAGTACCCCCATATATGTGATGGGCACAGTGCCCCCAGCAGAGTGACGGCCTACCATTGTTTCCTAACACACAGTGTCCCGTAAGGCCGCATCACCTTAATCACAGTGATGTATCAGTGACCCCATAACAGTGACATTCACAGCACACAGTAACCTGCAGAGCCATGGTGACCCCACAACATATCAACCCCCATAACAGTGTCATCTAGTGCACCAACAGTAACATCCAGGGGGTCACCATATCAATGATCGCCAGAGGACCCCCATAAAAGTGACAGAGAACCTCAGAAACAGGATTAGTCTAATAATGTGGGGTCGGTCACAGTGTCCCGACCAGATTGCTGCCTAGTTTCCCATAACCGCAACCTCACCCCAATCACAGTCATGTATCAGTGCCCCCATAACAGTGACAAAGAGGATTCAATGTTTTTTAGTACCACCCCAAACATAATGAGCAATACAAGGACCCCATAACATTACACATGACCTCGCAATTAGAGAAGGGACTTAATGTAATAGCCACACAGTTCCCCCATAACAGTGTGAGACCCCCTGTATTGTAATAGTGTCCACCATTAGATCCCGCCATATCAGGGGGTGACAGTGTCCCCACAATAGTGATAACCACAGTATCTCAGCACTGAATATTCTAATCCTTTATTATTTCTGGAAATTTCTCTAAAATATATCCAAATATGTCAATCTTTTCCCAAAATCTCCAAATCTGATAATCCCTCCATTTTTTGTGTAATCCTAAAAATGTGATGCAGGCACACCGCCACCTAGCGGCCCTATTCTAGCGCTACAACCAATACCTCAGACCATACACTCAGGTGGTTAATCCGAGCCCAATAAAAACGCGTCAAAGTAATTTATTTCTAATACTTTAATAACACGTATCCGCTAGTGGGTTATTCTACGGTTTATATTTTACATTTTTGCTGAGTTTTTTTTTTTTTAAATGCGTGTTCCCGGCTGCCCAGTTTCAAGATGGCGCTAGTAAGGGCGGAAGTGGTGTGTGAGCATGCGCGGGGGAGTTCCTAGGCATTTCCGGCGTTTGCGTTGCTGGGATACCGTACACAACCGATGTAGTGGTTCGTCCTGGGAACAAAATAGCGACTACAGAGGAGGTAATGGAGATGGCGGGGTAGTAATGACTCTCTAATGTCATGAGCTGAGGGTCAATAACATCTCATGACTGTCCTGACCCTGTCATATGGTTTTTGGGGGTATCTCACATTGTGGAACCACAAGTCCCAGCAAGTCCTATGATATACATTGTAGTTATGAGCCTATAAGTGCCTCTTGTATAGGAGTCCCGCTATAGGGTCTCCTAATCCTGAACTGGTCACGTGATCTCGAGAAAATCGCCACATGGTCGCCACGAAACGCCACGTCGCCTCTCCGTGGCAGAGATTTATGTCATTAGGTCGGGTCCCTCCTTAAAGACACACGTTTTTTGTAAATATTATTGTATTTCTTATGTCACCCAGCTTTCCCAGGCCCCAGATCGGCACTAGGGCGGTGTTATGATAGCTTGTTCGCATTATGAAGCGTTACAACAGATTTTGGGGGGGTCTGAAAGGGTCAGTCAGTACGGCCGCCATCGCTTCTACTCTCACTGACGTCTCACTGACGTCACCCAGCTTTCCTAGAGTCCTTAATGGCAAATCTGTAACTATACCATTTCTTATTGGGAAAGCTGGGTGATGGGACCCAATGGCGGCCATGCTGATTGTCACCCATCTCTCCCACCATAGAACAGGAACTGATGGATTTACACATTCTTGTAATGTATCCGTTTTTGAGAAAGTTGGGTTGCAGCAACAATGACCTTCATGACTTATTGCGTCCTAGAAAGGCAGATTTGTCTGGGGTTTGGGAAAGCTGAGTGACTAGCCTTCTATATTTGGCTCCGAAGGAAGTTGTCATTCAGCTTTTCAATGCTCCTGATTGGCAAAGTGGCTCAATTCTGTGGTAATGCTCCATATTGAGTCAATGAGTAATTCAGGAGTCCAGAAAAGCTGGGTGAGAGTTCTCTGTTGTAGATGGAGATTCTTCCTAAGTAAATAGATTTATCAGGAAAGCTGGGTGACAAATAGTATATTGCATCGACAGACATTGCCACCCAGCTTTCCTAGACTTCTGAATATTACATTTGATGTAATGGATTCCTCGTTGCAAGCTGCAGACTCGTTCAGGAGTCCAACAAAGTTCCAAATTTCTTTATGACCTCATCACTAAGTAGATTTGTCAGGATTGTGGAAAAGCTGAATGCCTGGCCCCTATTACAGTTCTTAAAGAGGCTGCCACACATATTTCCTAGGATATTCTCTGGCAATTCCTGAAAAACTGGGTAACAGCACTGTCACTATAACAGCTTCGCTAGGTTGTCACCCAACTTTCCTAGATTCCTGATTGGCCCTATTTTGTAGAGATATATATTCGAAAAGCAAATGTAACACTAATGTGTCATTCAGGATTCAGAAAAGCTGTGTGAAAAGCACTATGACTGTCATTACTGCTTCACTAGATTGTCACCCAGCTTTCCTTGTTTCCTGAATGGCCCTATTTTGCGGAGATATCATATCAATAGGTAACACGAATGTGTCATTCAGGATTCAGAAAAGCTGTGTGACAATCCCTCTTGAAGGTTTGGTGTTTGGGAAAGCTGAGTGACTGATACTTTTCCAATAATGGTTGCCACCCATCTTTCCTAGGTTACTCAATTGCTGCTGTGAGTCATATTGGATGTCACCCAGCTTTCCCAGAACCAGACATAACTCTTATTATTATCTGCTGTACTTCCCTCTCAGGCATCATGGAGATCGTGTACGTCTACACGCGGAAACGCAGCGAATTCGGGCGGCAATGCAACTTTTCGGACCGTCCAGCAGAGCTGCATGTGGATATCCTGCCCGACCCCTCACAGGCTCTGAACTTTATCGAGAGAAACCCCTGCGACATCGGGATCCAGTGCGCCCACGACATGTCCGAGCACGAGGTAATGAACTGAGCTGTGGTGTAATACTTCTACCAGCCTCCAGGGGTCACTACTGATGGAGGCAGACAATGGGGTACAGTTACATACAGCTCTATAGTGTCAGTCATAGTCCGGACCATTAATCAGGCCTTAAATGGAACCTAAATGATAAAGGGTCGGACCTTGACTTACAGGATTTCAACAGGTGGCGCTAGAGGCACAACTTTCTTTTGTTTTGGAAAGGAAGCTAATTTGCATATCCTCTACCTTCACAACAGACAATATATAATAATACAGACCCCAGACCTGACAATATATTATAATACAGACCCCAGACCTGACTATATATTATAATACAGACCCCAGACCTGACTATATATAATAATACAGACCCCAGACCTGACAATATATAATAATACAGACCCCAGACCGGACAATATATAATAATACAGACCCCAGACCAAACAATATATAATAATACAGACCCCAGACCTGACTATATATAATAATAAAGACCCCAGACCTGACTATATATAATAATACAGACCCCAGACCGGACAATATATAATAATACAGACCCCAGACCTGAAAATATATAGTAATACAGACCCCAGACCTGACTATATATAATAATACAGACCCCAGACCTGAAAATATATATTATACAGACTCCAGACCTGACTATATATAATAATACAGACCTGACTATATATAATAATACAGACCCAAGACCTGAATATATATATATTATACAGACCCCAGACCTGACAATATATAATAATACAGACCCAAGACCTGAATATATATATATTATACAGACCCCAGACCTGACTATATATAATAATACAGACCCCAGACCTGAGTATATATAATAATACAGACCCCAGACCTGAGTATATATAATAATACAGACCCCAGACCTGAGTATATATAGTAATACAGACCCCAGACCTGAGTATATATAGTAATACAGACCCCAGACCTGACTATATATAGTAATACAGACCACATACCTAACTATATATAGTAATACAGACCCCAGACCTGACTATATATAATAATACAGACCCCAGACCTGACTATATATAATAATACAGACCCCAGACCTGACTATATATAATAATATAGACCCCAGACCAGACAATATATAATAATACAGACCCCAGACCTGACTATATATAGTAATACAGACCCCAGACCTGACTATATATAATAATATAGACCCCAGACCTGACTATATATAGTAATACAGACCCCAGACCAGACAATATATAGGGGGGAAGGCGATACTGAGCTTTGATGCAATACTCCACTCAGCCTGCAGGGGTCACTATTGATGGAGGCAAACAATGGGGTACAGGTACAGTTACATACAGCTCTATAGTGTCAGTCATAGTCCGGACCATTAATCAGGCCTTGTAATAAAGGGTCGGACCTTGACTTACAGGAATTCAACCTTCCAACAGGTGGCGCTAGAGGCACAACTTTCCTTTGCTAATTTGTATATGCTCCGCCCTTACAACCAGCCCCTCCCCCCAGACTCTGTCGGTGGTACCCATGGCTATTCCCGGTGCAGACACTCACAGCATGAGGCTTGTGGATGCCACTCGTTAGCAGCTGGCACCGCCACCATATCCAGTGCCAGGGGGATGAGATTACAGCGAGACGGGGATAAATCGCGCCAACGACTACAGAATTGATTGGCAAAAAGCAATTTCCCTAAATACTAATTAGCGAAGTTATTAAGTTAATCATGTGCCAGTCATTAAGTGGTTACTGCTAATTACACCGCAGAGAGTCGCGCTAGTTGGCACAAGTCTCCGTTTTTCCCGAGCTGAGATGAATCGGACCTGTGGTTCCGCCGGAGCCATTCACGCTCCTATCACATATACAGCTGCGCTTTGGACCTGCCGTGTTCTTCCCAGGGTTCTGCAGGTCTCCTTCAGGTTCTCTGGGTTCCTCCTCCCTCCAATGATTGAAGAACCTGGGTCCATTACAAACGACCTCTATTGTACTTACATGACCCCCCCAAGTTCTTGGCCCAGTGTAGACCATGGATGCATCCTCTAGCAGCACCGGATCAGCACCGCGTCAGTACAGGGCAGGGAACCAAGTGTCTGATTTATGCTAATGAGGGGTAAGATCTCCCAAGTAGAGCGATGTACAGAGGGGGGTCTCGGGTTTGGCTGGTGCCATCTTATTTTTGTATTGCGTTGGATCGGGTCATCACACAAACGGTTCCACTCATCAAAAGGCTCATAGATCAGGAGTGCTGGACCTGTGGGCACCCTCCTGCCTGGTGACATCACTGGTACTAACCAGCATCATTATTATTAATAGCCAGGTCTGGGGTTTGTATTATTATATATTGTCCGGTCTTGGGTCTGTATTATATATATAGTCAGCTCTGGGGTCTGTATTACTATATATACTCAGGTCTGGGGTCTGTATTACTATATATAGTCAGGTCTGGGGTCTGTATTATTATATATAGTCAGGTCTGGGGTCTGTATTATTATATATTGTCTGGTCTGGGGTCTGTATTATTATATATAGTCAGGTCTGGGGTCTGTATTATTATATATTGTCTGGTCTTGGGTCTGTATTATTATATATAGTCAGATCTGGGGTCTGTATTACTATATATAGTGAGGTCTGGGATCTGTATTATATATATAGTCAGGTCTGGGATCTGTATCATCAAGCTCGGACGAGTATACTCGCTCATCACTAGTGCTGAGTAATCTCTGTGCTCTATATAAATAAGGAATTATTATTATTACTATTATTACGACAAAATTGAGAGAAGAGTTTTATTGGGATATAAACAGATGGTGCACACTGCAACTCTTTGTTTCTTCTATCACTTGTTGTTATTATCTTAGTGTGCCCAGGATAGTAGAATTTCACATCTGTTAATACTCCTTAAACTGTAGATGATGCACCATTAGGTATTACTATAAAACATTTTGAGACAGAGTAAAGTGCTTATACCCCAATAACACTTAATTGTTACATTTTCTTGAGCAGTGATAGCGAAATGGAACAACAGTTCTTGGCCAGAAAGCTCCCCAAGTATTATTGCGTAGGCTTTTGTGTCATAAGACATTTAAGGAGTTCATAGATCTGCTATTAGTTTAGTTTTTAATACATGCCAATTGTAGTGCCATTATTCTAAAAATGAAACTTTTAACATTGGTTTTGGGGAAAATATTTGAACCTGAGGGATTGGTCCTGTCAGAAGGGAAGGCTGCGGACGTTGTGTATGAAAGGCATTTGATACTATATCACATTAGGGTAATGGCTTACTGATAGGAAACAGAGGGTTGTTATTAATGTGTTGTTAATGGCACATTTTCAGATTGAGTTGAAGTTACAAGTGGAGTGCCACAAGTCAGTATTGGCCCTTCTTTCTAATTTTTTATATTAATGACCTCATAAAGATTTTACACACTAGAGTTTCAATATTTACAGATGATATGAAGCTCTGTAAAGTAATTATTACAAAGGGAGATAGTGTAAAATTATGAGGGATTTTGTAAGGTAATGCATTTGGCCAAGGAAAAAAATTGTACAATAATATTCTGAATAGTAAATTACTTAGAAAAATTTAATTTTAGAGCCAGGCAGCTGCTACTAAGGCAAATAACATTATGGGATGTATCCAATAAAACAAAAAGAAGTTTTTTGCACAGCACAAAAGAAGTTCTACTTACATGGAGTGCTTTAGTGCAGCCACGTGCTTGGAGGGAATTAAGCACTCCTTGTAAGCTGAACTTCTCTTGTGCTTTGCCACATTCTTCTTTTTATTTTATTGGAATGGTGTTAAAACCTGGACCAGGTTTTGCAAGTACCCTCCATATTACATGTCTATGGATGATTCTTGTCGGGTTGCCGTCTACATTTTCTACATTATTGTGGGATGAATCAAAAAAAGCTTAGATTTTCATGATAAGTACATAATTTTGCCTGGTTGGATCACACATAGAGGGTCATTTATCTTAAATATTTTTTGTGATTTTTCATATATCTGTGACTATGTTCTAAGTGATCCATCTAATTTTTTTTTTAAATCGAGATTTAAAAATTTGCTAATTTTTCTGCAAATAAACCCCATTTCTAAGAAGGCATAGGAAAATGTTAACAGATGAATGTGGGACTTTTGTGTGACTCTTTTTTTTTAAAAAAGACTCAAAAGTATCAGCTGATATCACAAAGGTACATAGTCAAACTAAAACAGGTACAGCAGTTAAAGGGTTCTTTACTGTAAGAGCAGTGAGATTGGGGAACTTTCTGCCACAGGAGGTTGTTATGGCTGATAGCTTGTACATGATAAAGAGAGGTCTGGATGCCTTTTTGGGAAAGAAACAGTAAATATCACATTATGGAAAACAAACATTTTGTTAATCTTATAGGATAAACTTGACGGACCTGCATCTGTTTCCAGCTTTATCTACTATAATACTATTCCCCACCAAGATCTTAGCTTTGTCTTACAGAGTACCTAAGATTGTGGATCACACACACTATATTTTCAAGCCATGGACAATTAAACTGGTCGTAAAAAAGGTGAAATTATACATACATACAAATAGGACATACAAATATTGTTTAATACTGAAATTCCTTTACTATTACTACCCACAGTTAGGTATTATTTAAGTAGAATAGATTTTTATGTATTTCAAGATAAGTGAATTCATGTTTTCTTCCAGGGTCTAAGGGCTGGAACCTCTTATTGAAATTCAGTATATATCAGATTCACTTGGGTTAAATAAGCAAACATAAATGTAAAATGAGAAACACTGTTATGTGATCTATGAACCTTTTAGAAGGCAGTACTTTTTAAATAGCATCATTATAACAATACTAAGCTATAAACTAAAGCTTGTGGCACCCTGCACAAAAGAAAATGGCAGGGGCCAAGTGACAGCTTGACATCTGCTCTTGCTACATATTTATATTTGGAATGAGATGAGTTTCCGAACACCTAAAAACTATTCATATTTCAAAACACAATAATGGTTCAACAAGTTATACCGCATACACAATAAAACAAAAAATGCAAAATTCCCACAAAGAATCCATCAAAGGTAAAAGCACCAGATTGTATTAAACAATTTAAGCAACAGTATAACTAATTACTTTGAGGTGTCCCACTAGTTGGGGACCAGAAAAATAAGCTGTAAATCCAAGACTAATAAAAACATATATATTAGGCTACATTCACACACGTATGGGGGACATAGATACGGCCGATGTATATGCAGCATCCCCCACCAGGGCCTAGCCTTTTCTTGGGGCCTGGAGGCAGTCAGGGCCCAGAATACCTGAGTGGCTGGCCGTTGCTGCATAAGCACACTGTGATCAAGGTGCATTGTATGGGGACCGGAGGGCTGTCCTACAGCCTGGCAGGTCTTCAGCAGATGGTGTGTCTGCACTTGAATCTCCCTGGGGCAACCCCTTTAATTTCCATAGTATGAGTCCCTGGGTAATGGATGGGGCACCATTGGTGTAACAGCCGTACTTAGGGAACAGACAGAGGCAACGTTGTGCAAAACAACTCACGGTTCCTTATTCAAACAACTGCAGGCAACAAGCCAAACGATCCGGTTACAGATGCTGAATGTTGGAGAAATTTCAGATTACTGGAGTGGTCATGGACAGTGATCCTCAGGAGTAGATTCACCAGCCTGAAAGTAACTGCAGGCTGGTATGAAGCCGTTTCCAGATGGGGAAGCTGCAGCTTGTCTTGGGGATTAGCTGTGTGTCTGTGCTAGTGGTGCACAGACACTGGGGCACATTTACTTACCCGGTCCAGTCGCTATCAAGCGGCGGGTTCTCCGATGCTGATTCGGGTCCGGCTGGGACTCACTAAGGTGATATCCACTAGGTGTCGCTGCTGCGCCGAGGTCCACTGGAGTTCACCGGAGTTCACCTTCTATTTCTTGGTGCAAGTAAGTGCGTGTCAAGTGACACTTTTTTTTTTAAGAAAAATGCTGTTTTTCCGAATCCA
Source organism: Engystomops pustulosus (assembly GCA_019512145.1). Lineage (NCBI taxonomy): Eukaryota > Metazoa > Chordata > Amphibia > Anura > Leptodactylidae > Engystomops > Engystomops pustulosus. Next base: position 88,102 of record WNYA01001007.1, read on the forward strand.
TCGGGTTTTCCAACGACTGCGCCCCCATTTCCTATGCATGCAACCCGGCACGATTGCACTGAAATATGATCGCATGCGCCAAAATCCTGGGGCAATTCAGGGGAAAACGGTGCAAATAGGAAAAATACGGGAAGCCCGACAAAAATGCGCGAATCGGACCCTTAGTAAATGACTCCCACTGTCTCCTTCTCTCAGTGTGTTCTAAAAGATGTGCTGAAGACTAGGAGCTTCTCATGTGGTGACAGCATGTGCTCCAAGAGCAAGGCTCAAGCCAAAAAGAGTGTGTGCTCTGTCAGGAGCTGGATCCTCAGAGACCTTGCCCCTTCCTGTCCAGGGATTTTGTCATTTCCTGGTCAGGTGGTACTCACTCTCCAATCACACTCCAGTTTACAGATTGGACTACAATTGGATGACAGTAAATTAAAACATATACCCTGCTAACCCTTGCTGTACAGGCAGGGTCTACCACTACTAATTACCTTACAATGACTGTATTACCCTAAAAGTGAGTTCATCAGGCTCCTCTAGAGGGATACTACCGATAGAGGACCTTATTCGCAAGCACTCCCTTGTCCACACATTGGCAGGGGTGTTGCATATATACATATATACCTCCCCCATACACGGCAATGGGCGCACGGCCCCCTACGGGAGCAATACGGTGTAGCACACATCATACTAGCCCCTAAACTCCCTAAACATCTTATATTGGTCCTATATTTGCTGTTTCCTGAACTGGAGGCACAGAAACTGGAGGCCCATCATTTATTATTGCTTCGGAACAAGACCAGAGATATTGCTTTACGAAAACTGATTGGTTAATGTCTCTGAGGAATTTTCACAGATTCTCACATTTAGTTAAGTTCCAGGAATATTCCTATAAAACGTTGACTAGATGGCACAGGACTCCTATGACATTAAAAAGAAAGTCCCCAGTAGAACGTGTGGGGAGCCCTCCTCTTCACAATGACTGAATCACCCTGACTCTGGACAGCCCGAGATGCTGGTTTATATAGCCCTCGTACCTGTGCACTGACCTGTAATGTATGGGAACCAGATGTTACTTTTAGACTAGTTACAAATATATCAGGGATAGCATATTGCTGTAACATATGATTTGGATACTTGTACTAGGTCTTGTGCTGTGTTTGTACATGCATATTGTTTGCTTGATAAATATACTAATAGAGGTGATTCCTATACTACCTATTGTTGGTGAAGGGAATGGTTTGTTGGACTGCCTTACGTGGAAGTACCAACTGTATGATTTGATACGTACTTGGTACATTTTTAAGTGTTTTTATGATGTCCATCATTCCTGTGTCAGGTGATATATGTGTTGATTTTCATTTGAATAAAGAGTTACTTAAATTGTCGTATGGCACATTTTCTTTTCTTTGTTTCTCATATTTACAGATTTTAATATATGTGTCGACATACGTTGTATACTGTCGGTTGTGCTTGGTCCTTCATATAACTTTCATTTAAAAAAATAGGCCTAAAAGTTGGTGCTGGAGATGAGGGCAACAAGGAGCATTGCAAAAACATATCTTTTGGTCATGCTTGATCATAAGGCCCTTTTGTGGAGGTGGTGAAGAGATATATTAATCTGATCACCCTGCAGAGCATTGTTCGCACTCTTCAGAAAGCGTTCTATTATAGATACCAAATATGTCTTGGACACCTAGGCAAGGTAGCTTAATAACCATACTAGTTCAAACAGCCAAGTCTCTAATACCTATGCATTGGCTTAGCCCATTCCCACCAACCATTGGGCAGTGGCTGGAAAACTTGGACCAGATCCATAGGTTGGAGGAGGTAGCTAGTTGAGCGAAGAGAAGGCATGACCATTTTGTCAAACTCTGGGAGCCATGGGTAATTTTTTGGAATAGGAGACAGTATTAAGTCTTTGATTCTTTGAGTTACATTTTCAGCCATATCCTTTTTTGCAATTATCATATATACTCTTTTGTTATCAATAAGAAGTTTCATAAGTTAGTAATTTGCAGAGCTCTATTTTGTGTTACCAGTTGTTACATAATGGTAAAGATATGGGAACTTATTTGGTAATTACGGGATACCTATGCCTCATAGTTATTCCTTCTTATCCCTTCCTATCCCCCATTCTAATGTGTATTTCCAGTTCTTCATTCCCTCTCTTGCCCTGCCCCCCTGTTGAAAAATTAATTATGGTTTGCTATTCATGCTATATGTATTTGACACTAAAATATTGTAGCTGGGGAAACACTTTTCAATGAAATATTTAAAAACTAAAAATAAAAAAATTGCATGCCGGAGATTCTGCTTTCCAGCATTTTGGGATGGATCAGTGCTTCCCAATGACATCATACACACACTTTATTGATTTAAAAGTTATTTTGTCAACCGTATTTAAAAAGTTAACACCTGTGAATCTGGGCCTGAACAGATTTTCAAATTAGAGTTATGCCGAAATTGGCCAAACCGGAACTTTTATAGGTCTGCTTATCACTAAATCTGAACAGTCTGGATGAGGGAATGGAAGTAGCCAGAGCAAGGACATCCTAGCATCACCTGTAGCATGCAAAGAATGTAGCCTGTAGTGCTCTCTTTATTAATTGTATTAAGAGCATAATGGCACAGATACAGTTGATACTTTTGGAAAACTGTACAATAGTTGTCTAGTGTCCAGTTTTGGCTGCATTGAGTATTTTTTTCCAGCAGTGGTCCTTTGTGGAGAAAAAGGCTACAACCATATAGCAGAGACCAAAGACCTAAGATGAGGGCAAACTGTGGCCTAGGTTGCAACTCCAAGCTTTGCAATAAACATAGCTACATCATGAGTTTACAGTAAAATCCTCTTGCAGTTGACCTCTAGAAGGGTAATCATCTTTCAAGAGATGGCCAGTATATATAATGGTTGAAATAAGAATCTGGTGCCAAAAATCCAGTTTAGAAAAAGAGATGGTCTTTAGAGATGAGCGAGCACTAAAATGCTCGAGTGCTCGTTATTTGAGACAAACTTTTCCTGATGCTCGAATGCTTGTCTTGAATAACGAGCCCCATTGAAGTCAATGGGAGACTCAAGCATTTTTCAAAGGGACCATGGTTCGAGAATAAAATGTGTTATTTAATTGAAAAAGAATGTCTTCTCATAAGTTAGCAGATGTATGCAAACATCTGCAATCTATTCTTCACTGTTCCGCGCGTATATTATCTCCCGACAAGTTAGCAGATGTGAAGAACAGTGAAGAATAGAATAAAAACAGTGAACACAGGATCATTTAACTGAAAAATGCAGTGAAAAACACAGTGAAGAATAGATTGAAGATGTTCGGCACATCTGCTTACTTGTCGGGATCCGTGCTGCTGCTCCCCGGTGTCTCCATGCTGCTGCTCCCCGGTGTCTCCGTGCTGCTGCTCCCCGGTGTCTCCGTACTGCCCCGGTGTCTCGTTTCTGCCGTGCCCCGGTTGTCTCCGTTCGCCCTGCCCGGTGTCTCCGTGCTCCGCTCCGCGAGTTGTGTCGCTCCGTGGCTGCCCGATTGTCTCCGTGTCCGGCCCGAATTGTCTCCGTGCTGCCCGATTGTCTCCGTGCTGCCGAGTCTGCCTGCCCCAGTGTTTCCGTTCGGCCCCGCCCCGATTCCGTTGCTGCCCTATGTCTCCTCTGCCCGATGTCTCCGTGCTGCCCATGTCTCTCCGTGCCCGGGTCTCCCGCTGTCCTGATGTCTCCCTGCTGCCCCAGTGTCTCAGTTCTGCCCCTTCCCCGATGTCTCTGTGCTGCCCGATGTCTCCGTGCTGCCCGATGTCTCCGTGCTGCCCCAGTGTCTCCGTTCTGCCCTGCCCCGATGTCTCCGTGCTGCTGTTCCCCCGATGTCTCCGTGCTGCTGCTCCCTGGTGTCTCCGTCTGCTGGTTCCCTGTGGTCCTCCGTCTGCGGGCTCCTGGTGTCTCCGTGCTGCTGTTCCCTGGTGTCTCCGTGCTGCTGCTCCCCGGTGTCTCTGTGCTGCTGCTCCCCGGTGTCTCTGTGCTGCTGCTCCCCGGTGTCTCTGTGCTGCTGCTCCCCGGTGTCTCCGTCCTGCACACCGTGTTCTTCAATGTGTTCTTCACACATATATATTGTTCTTCACATAGTATTTTGTTTGCGCCGTTCCGCGCGTATCTCCCGACAAGTAAGAAGATGTGCCGAACATCTGTAATCTATTCTTCACTGTGTTTTTCATTTAAATGATCCTGTGTTCACTGTGTTCACTGTTTTTATTCTATTCTTCATTGTTCTTCACTGTGTTTTTTTAATTAAATACTCGATCTCGAGCAGGGGAAATACTCATCCGAGCAATGAGCCGTTTCGAGTACCTTAATACTCGAAGAGCATCAAGCTCGGACGAGTATACTCGCTCATCTCTAATGGTCTTCCCCAAAAGACTTTGTTTTGTAGAGATTTCACTTTAAAAAAATAAGGTTACAAAATGAAATGCAAAGAAGATCAAAATATCAATGACACTACATGCATGTCATTATGCAAAATAGCATTGCAAGTCATTTCTATATTTTTATTGAAACTTATTACAACATTTTATCACAACAATTTACAAGTTACAACAAAAAATAAAACTTTTTTTGATTGATATTGTCGACTTTTAATATTAATATCAATATTTTTAATATTATGATTCTAGAATGTAAACATATAAGTTATACAATAACAAAATGGGCATTAGCTTTTAAGACTTGGCTTTGGTTGGGAACTTCCTGCTAAACAGATGTCTTTTGAAGAAGTATGCCGACTTCCAATAACTAAAACCCTTGTCACCTGGCATCAACACCCATTGCAATGAATTGACCAAATTGCCAATGGGCATATTGCCTTTTAAACAGATGGATATTAGTTCAAGGTCATAATCTTTAAATAGATATTTACCTTATCAGATCATTGCATCATCTTAACTGAATTTGATGTTGAAATTAGATAAAATGAATTATATATATATATATATATATATAATTCATTTCAAAAAATTTATTAAAAATCATGCTAATAAATCATGCTAATAAATTGAGAATGATAAATACTGTACACGACAATCTTTTAAGTTTAACACATGGATATTGATGAGTAGACTGGTCCAGGTACCAAAACCAGACCCAACTCCCACCAGTAACACCCCAATTGGTGCTGGTACCAATTGCGGGTGATACTGTAACTGTTTAAATGCCACTGGTACTTAACTAGATGCGGCCACAAGTGCAGCCCGTTTGGGGAGGGTCGTTGCTGCCAATGACATCACTGGGGAGGGGACAATCATTCCCAACATTTCTGACGCGCAATGATATAAATGCCGCTGGTGAATTTTCTAGTCGCACTTAAAGAGTTAAAAGTGGAGGCGGGTTGAACGGAACGCCGACCAGAACTACTAATTAAGTTTGGAATACTAATGAAGTACAAACCCGTAGTTTGAGGTTCAGGTACACTAAACATTACTCATTGACATTTTGATGACTTGTATTTTCAGGGTTATACAAGCGAGTGCTCCCTAGGATGATAACATTTAATGGTTAATAGATGTATTGGTAAAATCATCTTAAACATCAAAGCTGGTGAAGTGTATATTTGATTAATGATTTTATGTGTTTCAGTAAATAATGCATTAAATACAGTGGGTATGGAAAGTATTCAGACTTCTTTAAATTGTTCACTCTTTGTTTCATTGCAGCCTATTGTTAAGATTAAAAAAGTTTTTTTGATCATTAATGTACACTCTGTGTCCCATATCATCAGAAAAATTATATTATTATATTTTTGCTAATTTTTGCTAAACACTGAAAAACTGAAATATCACAAGGTCATAATTATTCAGACCCTTTGCTCAGTATTGAGCAAAAGAACCTATTGAGATAGTACAGACATGAGGCTTCTTGGAAATGATACAACAAGATTTTCACACCTGTGCCATTCTTCCTTGCAGATCCTCTCCAGTTCCCTCAAGTTGGATGGTGAACGTCGGTGGACGCCATTTTCAAGTCTCTCAATTGGGTTTTGGTCAAGGCACTGGCTGGGCCAGTCAAGAATAGTAAATGACTAGTTCTATAGCCACTTTTTTGTTATTATAGCTGTGTGTTTAGGGTCACTGGCCCACATTTGTAAATAACAGTACAAACTGTTGCGGTTTGCCTGTGGAGTGTAAAAAGTTTGTCAGACTCATGAATTATGTAACACAGTCTCCATGAATATGACACACCCTCTACTGCTCCAACAGAGTGCAGCAACTTTTTCTTGGTGCACCTTTAACTGTTACACAGTTCTGTCAGACACTGCATGATAAATGTGGCACACAGTTCGACTGTACACTGTTACACCTCTTTCAGTGCAGAAATGTGGCGAGGACACTTCTTAAATACATGTGCAAGCAGTTTTCACTAAAAACTGCATCAGGGGCTTTAATAAATCTGGGCCATTGTCTGGTTCTGCCTTGTCCAGAGCACTCTGGAAGAGGTTTTAATCCATGATATCTGTCCTTGGCTGCATTCATCTTTTATTTTAACCATTCACCCTATCCCTGCAGCTGAACTTCCCCTTCCCTATATTATGATGCTGCCACCACCATGTTTCACTGTTGGGATGGTATTTGGCAGGTGATGAGCAGTGCCTTGTTTTCTTCTCACATACCCATTAGAATTAACACTAAGTTAAATTTTTGTCTCATCAGACCAGAGAATATTCATGTGTCTTTTTGTAAACTGTATGCAGGCTTTCAAATGTCTTGCACTGAGGAGAGGCTTCAGTTGGCACACTCTGCCTTAAAGCCGTAACTGGTGGAGGGCTGCAGTGATAGTTGACTTCGTGGAAATGCATCTCTGAAGCTCAGCCACAGTAATCTTGGGGTTCTTCTATACCTCCCTCACCAAAGCTCTTCTCCCACAATTGCTTAATTAGGCTGAACAGCCAGGTTGAGGAAGAGTTGAGTTGGTCCCAAACTTTTCCATTTATGGATTATGGAGGTCACTGTGCTCTCAGGAACCTTGAGCGCTGCAGAAATTCTTGTGTAAACTTGACCAGATCCATGCCTTGCCACAACTCTGTCTGTAAGCTCCTTGGGCAGTTCCTTAAACCTCATGGGTCTCATGTGCTCTGACAAGCATTGTGAGCTGTGAGGTCTTTTATTGACAGGTGTGTGTCTTTCCTAATCAAGTCTGATCAGTTCATTAAACAAAGCTAGACTCCAATGAAAGAATCGAACCATCGAACCAAGGATCAAAAGAAAAAAATTGACAGCATAAAGTTAAATATAAGTGTCACAGAAAGGGGTCTAAATACTTATGACCATGTGATTTTTCAGTTTTACTTGTTTAATAAATTAGCAAAAATATTTACATTTCAGTTTTTTCTATGAAGATAGGATGCAGAGTTTACATTAATGAGCAAAAAAAAAGAGAACTTTTTTGATCTTACCAGTTGGCTGCAATAAAATTAAGAGTGAATAATCTCCTAGGCCAGGGGCACACTCATTTTGAGTAAGCAGCGGTGAATAACAGGCAACTAACTGCCACTTATTTAAAGTCACAAATCAGTGATGGCAATCTCATCTACATGCTGCATGAAAACTTGTAGTGTTACCAGAATGATATTATTGTTTGCTGTGGACTTTAAGTGTGGAATTTAATTCTACACAGGTGAAAGAGAAATATACAAAGACAACATCCATTGTCTGTTCTATAAAAAAAGAGTTTGTATTGGATATTGAATATATTTCTCATTCTTATATCAGAGCATGGTGGCTATATAAATGATTATATATTAATATTTAAAACATATTTTTTTAAAAAGGAAAAATGTTGGCTCACTAGATGTGACTGAATGTGATGTATTGCTGTATACTTCACTCGGTACACAAGAAAACCATGTCAGCAAAAGGTAAAGTCCACACTAAGAGGGAAAATTCCTCCAGCTCTTAAAAGAATTAATTTGAAATGATTTTTATTTAGTTAATTAACTGAGACCTTGACTAAGATCTGGTATTTTATATAGTTTGAAACACATAGGCACTAAAATGCTCGGGTACTCGTTATTCGAGACGAACTTTTCCCGATGCTCGAGTGCTCGTCTCGAATAACGAGCCCCATTGAAGTCAATGGGAGACTCGAGCATTTTTCAAGGGGACCAAGGCTCTGCACAGGGAAGCTTGGCCAAACACCTGGGAACCTCAGAAAAGGATGGAAACACCACGGAAATGGACAGGAAACAGCAGGGGCAGCATGCATGGATGCCTCTGAGGCTGCTTAATCGCACCATTATGCCAAAACTATGGGCAACAGCATGGCCATGACAGAGTGACAGAATGAAGCTAGATAGCATGTAAAACATCCAATAATTGACCCTGACACTATAGGGGACGGCATGCAGAGGCAGAGGCAGCGGCAGCAGGCTAGAGAGTGGCATGGCGACATACCCTAATTGGACTCAGGCTTCAAACCAATGGGTGTCAGAGAGGAACCAAAGGAGGTGAGCAAGAAGCGCTCAAATAATATCGGTACATGATAAAAGTTTGCCAGTATATTTTGTGGATTACACAGCAGGGTGGCGACAAAGTTAACATGGAAGCCATGAAAACAACCCAAAATTCTGCCTGACACAGCTCGTTTGATAAGGGGACCATGTATGCTTACAGTTCATGCCAGTCGCTGCACTGGCTGCCAGTCTCCTTTCGAATACAGTTTAAAATAATAATAACCCTCATCCATAAAGCTCTGTATAATGCTGCACCCCCCTACCTCTCCTCTCTTATCTCAGTCTATCGCCCAACCCGTGCTCTTAGATCCGCCAGTGATCTTAGATTAACCTCTACCCTAGTGCGGACCTCCCACTCGCGTCTCCAAGACTTCTCTAGAGCTGCACCAATTCTATGGAATGCTCTGCCCCGGACTATCAGACTAATACCTAACCTCCAAAGTTTCAAACGTGCTCTTAAAACCCATTTCTTTAGGCAAGCCTATAACACTCATTAACTGCATGAAGTTTTAACTCTTCTACTAACCCGTCCTGTGTCGTCCTCCCATCTGTTATCCAGCAACCAACAGGCACCAGACTTCTCTGCAGTCCCATTCACCCTGGACCTGGTATATAAGATGACGGCTGAGTGTTTCAAGCGACAGCAATTCCATTTATTATATTTTTTTCTATTCCCTAAGAAGAATGGCTTGACCATTAAATATTCTTTTACCTAGGCTACTCCCCAAACAGCACTTCTAAGAACCTTTTGTATAAGATCCAGTGTAGTAGCGTTCTTATA
>WNYA01001008.1:0-97320 GCA_019512145.1 Engystomops pustulosus
TAATCTTCCATTGGGGGAATTTATTAGGGCTAGGAGGGCATGTTCTACTGACGCTGGCTTTAAGAAGGAATGTCATACTATCTCACAGAGGTTAAAATCCAGGGGTTACTCCAATAATTCTTGTAGAAGAGCCAGAGGTTAAAATCCAGGGGTTACTCCAATAATTCTTGTAGAAGAGCCATCAACATAGCCTATGCCAAACCCCGTTCCACCTACCTTTTGCCAAAGACCAAGGCCAATAGTGAAAGACCAGGCATTACATTCAGTACCCAGTATAGCGATCAATTCCATGACATTACCAAAGTCATTATGCGTCATCTACCTGTTCTGAATCATGAACCCACTCTCAAAAACATACTGTCAGGTGGTGTTTCCTACGTATCCACCAAAGCCACCACATTAGGTGACATTCTATACCCCAATACCTTTATGTCGAACAAACCACATAATATTTGGTTGAGAACCAAAGGCAGCTACTGCTGCGGGGGATCTTGCTGCAACATCTGCAAGTACATGCATAAAAAAATGACATTCTCTTCACTAATTACTAATAGGGTTTATAATATCAAAACACATTTAAACTGTGAATCCACTCATGTTGTTTATTTGATACAATGTCATAAATGTTCATTACAGTATGTGGGTTGCACGATCCGCAAATTAAAGGACCGTATAAGCGAACACATCACGGGAGCTAATCCCAGAACGATCACTAGCACCCGTAATTTATCGGGTATCTCCAAGCATTTCAAAGACAGACATGGAGGGTCAATGACCGACATGTCAGTGATCGCAATAGAACAGGTATCCCGTCCCAATAGAGGCGGAGACTGGAAGAAACTTCTCTTATCCAGAGAAAGCTTACTGGATCCTAAGTTTGCACACCAGGTTTCCAAAAGGCTTGAATTACAAGCATGATTTACTCTATTTCTACTCTATAGTTGCCTTCTATTCACCTCCAGCTCATTAGCCGAGGACACAGGGCATACACCTGTATAGGGGCGTGTTACCAACACGCCGGAAATCCGTCAGCACACAAGTTTCTCACTATAGCTTAAAACCTCAGACGGACCACAGCACAACAGGTATGACTAAGGACTGAAACATGTAAAAGTCCGAAACGCGTCACCGCTGTCCTTTTTTGCTTTTTATTTTTTCTTGTCTCGTGTTTTTTGGTTTTGTTGTTGTGTCCGAACTTTTTTGCAAGATGTATGTCTTTTAAAGGATGAAGATTAAAGCTTGAATATGTTTTAAAAAGGATGAAGATTAAAGCTTGAATATGTTTTAAATACCTTTTTTCTACCTTCATGTTTGCTGGATCCCCCCACAACCAAGTGTTTCTCTTCGTTTGCTACAAGCATTCATGTTTTTGGACTTCCGGACCAAAACTTCGGGGCATTCCGTGCAACCGGCCACTCACATCATCGAACACAATGCTGTCTTACTAGGGTGAGCCGTTACCATACATATTGTTTTTTTCTTTTGCTTATAGTCAACAGCCTTTCTTCCCCTTCATATCTGGTACTCGCGTTGCTCCGACACTTAGTCTTACGTTGCCTACAATCCAACATCTGGCTTAGGGCTAGGCATGTCCCAGAATTAACGAACGACTCGGCTAATGCCTTGTCTCGTTCACAAGAACTCCATGGGTCCCCGGCAGAGAAGGGGTTTGCTTGCCCCTGTACTTATGGAAACTGATCGAAAACAGCTTGTAGATTTATTAAAAGGATCAGTTTTAACAGCCACGTGGCAGAAGTACTCTTCTTTTTGGAAGCAGTGGTTTTAACAGCCACGTGGCAGAAGTACTCTTCTTTTTGGAAGCAGTGGCTAACCTTCTCCGGCAGCTCAATACCCACAGAGAAGGACCAACTCGTAAGGCACTCATTAGATTGGCTTTTACACATCAGGAATCAGGGGGCTTCATTTCATAAGGCAAAGCACAGTTTAGCTGGACTGGCTTTTATAGCACAGTTTAGCTGGACTGGCTTTTATGTTGAAACTTCACGACCGTCCTGATGTTACAAAGAGATTTACCATAAAACAAATTATGAAGGGCTGGAAAAAGGAAAAGTCCTCTCAAGATTTTCGCAGACCTGTATCCCTGCCTTTATACTCACAGATTATCTCTATATTACATATAGTTTTTAGCAGTGGCGTAACTAGGAGTGACAGGGCCCACTAGAAGGCTACTGCATGGGGCCCCCCTTCCCACTTAAAAAATATACATATTAGTATACTCACACATATAAATACAACATACTCACATACAGTGTATACAGAAACCATATACACATCACAGATACTGAATATATACATCACAGTATATGTTATATACATATTATGCTGGACATGTGCAGTACAATATAGATATAATGGTGCACACCCTCCATTCTTTATTGTGTCAGGTCGGATGACGGGGGCCCCCTGACACTGGCTGCTACCGCTGTAGTTACGCCCCTGGTTTTTAGTGATGCGTTTGAAACTTCCCTATTTAAATCAGCTTTTTCTTTAGGATTTTTCGGTGCTCTACGGATTGGTTAAATCCGGCGGTTTGCTTCAATCAGATGTACTTATCAGCAAAATCGGGGTTAAAATTCGGATTTGTGAGTCAAAAACAGGCATTTTCGGTAGAGGAACTTGGCTAATAATCTGGCCTCCAACCCATGTCCTGTTTCCTTGGTTCGTAGTTATGCCCATATACAGGCAGAAGGCCAAAACTTTTTGATAGCCCGCAAGCGCTTAGCCTGCAGGTTCAGGCGTGAAAATTTAGCAAGGTTGTTAGCAGGTGCAGCATGGCCGCTTTAAGAAAAGTTTGTTTATCCCTCGGATACATGGGCTACGTGACTGGGGGTGGGCTACAGGTGTGGGTGGTATCTAGGGGTGGGCAAAAGTGATAAAGCAGGCTGCAAGCCTGAGCTCACCCTCTTTCCTGCGGATCTTCCCACCCTACCTCCCCTATTTGTAATTATATCCAATGTCACAGCTGGCGGTTTTTATATCGGGTATGTGACCTACATGCCCTCTAAAAGGCGGGCTCACAGGTGCCCGGGTTTATTTGTTATATGTTACAATGCTACTCTACGAGTAGGAGTTACTTGTTATAAGTTAAATAAAGCTGTGGCCGACTCTCTAGTCGCCATACCAAAAAAAATATGTTTATTAATTTTCTATAACTTTGTGTATGTTATTCCTCTCGTGTTCTTTTTGTTCTTGTCATTTGAATTTTCTAAGTGGGTGAGAGGAGCACTTAGTATCCCCCGTCAGAATTGATTTGTATTGGTACAGTTTTGACTAACCTTTTTTTGATTACGTAATTTCTTTGTATTTATTATACGGGAACTTACATGGAAGCAGAAACTTGACCAGGCGCTTCAGGAAGAGTCAGGCGAGGTGGGCAGTGATACAAGAGCCGATATCACATCATACAAAAGCAAACTTAAAACCCTATCACATCGGAGACTGAAGCTGTGGTGGAACCGAGCGTTCCTGGAACAATATGTAGCCAAGGGCCTTATACCAAGAGGCCTAAGGCCCCTTCTACACTGGCGTTTTTCACGCGCGAGTCACCATTTATCTACTACTAGTTCACTGTCCACTCCCCTACATGGGTCCCCTATCTCAAACGAGCTGTGTAAGCAAGATTTTTGGTTGTTTTCATTGGCTCCATTGTAACTTTGTCGCACACCCTGCTGTGTAATCCACAAAATATTACTGGTCAAACTTTTTATCATGTACGATATTTTGATGCGCTTCTTGCTCACCTCCTTTGGTTCGACTCTCTGCCACCCATTGGTTTGAGCCTTGAGTCATTGCTAGAGTATGTCGCCATGTCCACTCTCTAGCCTGCCGCTGCTGGCCGCTGCCTCTGCATGCCGTCCCCTATAGTGTCAGGGTCAATTATTGGATGTTTTACTAATCTTCCATTGGGGGAATTTATTAGGGCTAGGAGGGCATGTTCTACTGACGCTGGCTTTAAGAAGGAATGTCATACTATCTCACAGAGGTTAAAATCCAGGGGTTACTCCAATAATTCTTGTAGAAGAGCCAGAGGTTAAAATCCAGGGGTTACTCCAATAATTCTTGTAGAAGAGCCATCAACATAGCCTATGCCAAACCCCGTTCCACCTACCTTTTGCCAAAGACCAAGGCCAATAGTGAAAGACCAGGCATTACATTCAGTACCCAGTATAGCGATCAATTCCATGACATTACCAAAGTCATTATGCGTCATCTACCTGTTCTGAATCATGAACCCACTCTCAAAAACATACTGTCAGGTGGTGTTTCCTACGTATCCACCAAAGCCACCACATTAGGTGACATTCTATACCCCAATACCTTTATGTCGAACAAACCACATAATATTTGGTTGAGAACCAAAGGCAGCTACTGCTGCGGGGGATCTTGCTGCAACATCTGCAAGTACATGCATAAAAAAATGACATTCTCTTCACTAATTACTAATAGGGTTTATAATATCAAAACACATTTAAACTGTGAATCCACTCATGTTGTTTATTTGATACAATGTCATAAATGTTCATTACAGTATGTGGGTTGCACGATCCGCAAATTAAAGGACCGTATAAGCGAACACATCACGGGAGCTAATCCCAGAACGATCACTAGCACCCGTAATTTATCGGGTATCTCCAAGCATTTCAAAGACAGACATGGAGGGTCAATGACCGACATGTCAGTGATCGCAATAGAACAGGTATCCCGTCCCAATAGAGGCGGAGACTGGAAGAAACTTCTCTTATCCAGAGAAAGCTTACTGGATCCTAAGTTTGCACACCAGGTTTCCAAAAGGCTTGAATTACAAGCATGATTTACTCTATTTCTACTCTATAGTTGCCTTCTATTCACCTCCAGCTCATTAGCCGAGGACACAGGGCATACACCTGTATAGGGGCGTGTTACCAACACGCCGGAAATCCGTCAGCACACAAGTTTCTCACTATAGCTTAAAACCTCAGACGGACCACAGCACAACAGGTATGACTAAGGACTGAAACATGTAAAAGTCCGAAACGCGTCACCGCTGTCCTTTTTTGCTTTTTATTTTTTCTTGTCTCGTGTTTTTTGGTTTTGTTGTTGTGTCCGAACTTTTTTGCAAGATGTATGTCTTTTAAAGGATGAAGATTAAAGCTTGAATATGTTTTAAATACCTTTTTTCTAAAGGATGAAGATTAAAGCTTGAATATGTTTTAAATACCTTTTTTCTACCTTCATGTTTGCTGGATCCCCCCACAACCAAGTGTTTCTCTTCGTTTGCTACAAGCATTCATGTTTTTGGACTTCCGGACCAAAACTTCGGGGCATTCCGTGCAACCGGCCACTCACATCATCGAACACAATGCTGTCTTACTAGGGTGAGCCGTTACCATACATATTGTTTTTTTCTTTTGCTTATAGTCAACAGCCTTTCTTCCCCTTCATATCTAGGCATGTCCCAGAATTAACGAACGACTCGGCTAATGCCTTGTCTCGTTCACAAGAACTCCATGGGTCCCCGGCAGAGAAGGGGTTTGCTTGCCCCTGTACTTATGGAAACTGATCGAAAACAGCTTGTAGATTTATTAAAAGGATCAGTTTTAACAGCCACGTGGCAGAAGTACTCTTCTTTTTGGAAGCAGTGGTTTTAACAGCCACGTGGCAGAAGTACTCTTCTTTTTGGAAGCAGTGGCTAACCTTCTCCGGCAGCTCAATACCCACAGAGAAGGACCAACTCGTAAGGCACTCATTAGATTGGCTTTTACACATCAGGAATCAGGGGGCTTCATTTCATAAGGCAAAGCACAGTTTAGCTGGACTGGCTTTTATATGCTATCTAGCTTCATTCTGTCACTCTGTCATGGCCATGCTGTTGCCCATAATTTTGGCATAATGGTGCGATTAAGCAGCCTCAGAGGCATCCATGCATGCTGCCCCTGCTGTTTCCTGTCCATTTCCGTGGTGTTTCCATCCTTTTCTGAGGTTCCCAGGTGTTTGGCCAAGTTTCCCTGTGCAGAGCCTTGGTCCCCTTGAAAAATGCTCGAGTCTCCCATTGACTTCAATGGGGCTCGTTATTCGAGACGAGCACTCGAGCATCGGGAAAAATTAGTCTCGAATAACGAGTACCCGAGCATTTTAGTGCTCGCTCATCTCTAGTAGGGATGCCATAGCTCATTTTCTGAGTAAGGATCCTTCTATTCCCCCCCTACAGCAAAACTTCATCTTGGAAGCAATTACGTTTATTTTAGAGCATAACTATTTTTCTTTCCAGAGCTCGATCTTTTTACAAAAAAAGGGTACGGCGATGGGGAGTAAATTCGCCCCGAGTTTTGCCAATCACTTTGTAGGACTTTTTGAAGAGAAGGTTATTTACCCACACCCCCTTTTCCACAACTGTGTAACCTACAGAAGATATGTAGATGACATTTTTATAGTTTGGAAGGGGAACCTACAAAGCATCAAGACATTTATTTCTGATTTAAACAACAATATGTGGGGATTGGAATTTACGGATAACATCGTTGACAATAATGCAGAATTTTTAGATATCATCATTTTTCATGACCAAGAAGGAAAAATAAAAACAAAAACATTTTTCAAGCCAGTAGACAGTAATAGTTATCTAGATTTCAAGAGTAACCATTTTAAAAAATGGCTTACGAACATTCCATTCAGTATAAGTTCATCAGGCGCAACTGTACCAATGAATCAGACTAGTACAGAGCAGAACCCTCAATAGTAGATTCCGCAGTAAAGGCTATCCCACTCAGCTCACACAAGAAGCCTTCACACGCGCGGGTATGCTGTCCCAAGCGGACTGTCTGGAACCTAAAGAAAAAGAACAGAATACCAACAGCCACATCCTCAATTTCATAACGACATATTACAATGAGAGTACAGAGATTAGAAAAATACTACAGAAACACTGGAGTATCCTACTACACGATCCATACCTCAAAGACGCAATTCCAGACAAACCTACTTTAACATTTAGACGAGCCAAAACATTGAAGAATATCCTGGCTCCTAGCCGCCTGAAACCACTCAAAAACCTCACAACAACACAATTCTCCCTTTTTGCCAAAATTTTAGGTTCCTATAGGTGTAATCATGCAAGATGCAAATGTTGTGAGACAATTGTACATAGACGTAAAGAATTCAAATCCAACACTACAGGTGAAGAATTCCAGCTTAAAGATTTTATGAATTGTGGGACAAATTACATCATATATTTACTAGAATGCACCTGCAATCTTCAGTATATTGGCAGAACGGTCCTACCACTACGAGAACGCCTTAACAAACATTGTAACAACAAAGAGAAATTCTTCCCTCAACATAGTGTCTCGAGACACGCATCAGTACATCATGGCTGTAATTATAAAGATTTTTCAATCACGTCGATCGAATGTATAAAAGCCACTGATCCACACAGATTTAACAGTCTCAAGAATAGGGAAATGTTCTGGATCTACAAACTCCAAATGCTTGTACCTGCGGGATTGAATGAGAGTTTGGAAAGTGTATTTTAATGAAATAATTTCACACTTCCCCTTTTCAGTCCACTTTAGTTCACAATATATATATATCTCCTTGTCTTCCATCACGTACATTATTCATTTATATTTAGTACAGCTCTCTTTGCCATGACATCATCTAAATCCAAATATCATTTATTGCAGGGCCACATCTGCCATGAGGCGAGATGAAAATCTCGCCTCGGGCGGCAGAATGCGGATCCCCTCAAAAGCGGCATTTTGACGCTCTAATGTGGACGATTCGGGCACTTGTTGGCGCCCGAATCGCCCACCAGGTAAATCGCACCTGTCTCTTTAAGACACAGGTGCGATTTACATTCGGAGCGACGCAGCGCCTTTAAGGCTCCTGGCGTTGCTCCGTACCATGCAGGGACACAGGCGGCGGATGATGACGTCACGCCGCCTGTGTCTCTGAGCTGACGGGAGCTGCGTGTAGACGGGACCCGCGTGTAGACGGGACCCGCGCTGTGGGAGCAGCCTGCCGAGGTAAGTATAAGTTTTATTATTTTCATATACACTTTTTAATTAAATAGATATAAGTGGCTAATACTAATATAATGGGGTGGGGGGTCTGTATACATTTATACAGGGGCACATTATTCTTATACTGGGGGTGGGGGGGCTGTATAAGGGCGAGATACATGTATTTTGGATTGCATAGAGATATGTTAATAATCTATCTTGTTATGCTTCTTCTCTCTCCATGCAGCAATACACACTAACCTGCTTTTTCTCTGCCACGCGTTGCTAACTAGCTGTCCTGCTGCTCTTATGTGCTCCTCTCAGACATACAGCATCTAGGATGAGTGCAACACATTAAAACCTTGATTAGCATGAATGGATTTAGACATTATTATACCCCAGATTATACCCCCATATGAATACTGGCCTCAAACCAGACCACCTAAATCAATACACACTTCAGTTCAGACTCCAATTTAAAATCAGGGCATACCCCTAACCACAGATCAGACCCAAACCTACTTTATTTT
The DNA here is from genome assembly GCA_019512145.1 of Engystomops pustulosus. NCBI lineage: Eukaryota > Metazoa > Chordata > Amphibia > Anura > Leptodactylidae > Engystomops > Engystomops pustulosus. The sequence continues at coordinate 8,528 of WNYA01001008.1, forward strand.
GGGATGGAGGTGATCTCTACACACTTTTTTTGCCTTATAAAAATATATTTGCCATTTTAACCCTGATGAGACTTCTCCTAGACTTTCCACATATTACCAAACCAAAAACTAGACTAGACTAAACAACCTTAGTTATACTACTATATACAGTATACTAACTAACTTTGCACTTTTACATGCTGCTCCACACAACATTCGAATCAGTTGACCCTTCTAACTAAAGCATTAACAACTAATATACTATGGGCATATTCTCAGTCGAGGATTTGGGAGGATTCACTAAGGTTGTTCGCCCGATGTCCACCAGGTGTCGCTGCTGCGCTGAAGTCTGCCAGAGTTCACCGGAGTTCACTATTCTATTCCTGGTGCAGGTAAGCGCGTGTCAAGCGACACATTTTTTAAAATAATTCTGCGCTTTTTCCGAATCCGTCGGGTTTTCCGACGGCCATGCCCCCCCGATTTCCATCATGCATGCCAATGCGCCACAATCCGATCACGTGCGCAAAAACCCCAGGGAAATTCAGGGGAAGATGGCGCAAATCGGAAATATTCGGGAAACCCGGCGAAAAACAGCGATTCGGGCCCATATTAAATGACCCCCTGTGTATAGCTTAAGGGTGGAGCAGCTGATATTACTGATAAATAGCTATGTAAATAAATACCAAAAAGGAAAAGTCCAGAGCAGCCCTGCAAAAGGATGGGTGCAAATCCGTAAATCCTCTGGCTAGAGGATGGTAGTAGATACTCTCAGGAACAGGCAGCACTTCAGGGTTCCTTTTTTCACAACCCTTGAGTGCTGCCTGTTCCTGAGAGTATGTAAATAAATAGCTATACTGATAGATCTATGTAGATGTTTTAATACAAAAGTATGTGATATTAAGTATAGACCAAAAGGCCACACATTTTACCAACTTTCTCCAGCAGTAAACTGTAGTAAACCACACAATAGTTACTCCTCCCAGACTATTGCCAGGCATTAGTACATGGTACACTGGGCCCATCAAGCATAAGGTCTGTGCAGGATGTAATATCAACGACATTGGTTCCAATTGCTCCACTTGCCTTCAAACGAGTTGGTATTCTGCTTGCCATTTAATGCAGGACCCATTATTATTTCTTAGCCTGGGAGCTCTGGACTGTCCTCTGGGTCTCTGATGAGCTGTTATGTGCCTATCCTTGACCTAAATAAAGTGTAACACTAACAATAAGGTGTGTAAGTAAAAAGTTTCACTTTTAACAGAACTTTTAGTAATTGTTTCCTATCTCTTTAAATGTTTAACTAAAAGAAAATTGCTTTTGAATCTTGTCAGAAAGGACGGTTTAAAGCTTGTTATAAGCTATTGTTTACACAGATTCTTTTTCTGGCAATTTTCATAAAATTGCTCTTGCAAATGTCCTTTAAATAAAACATGATATATACCTGCACTGACAAGCCAAAGTGTATTTTACTACTCATTCTCACACATGCACTTAAATTAGTTCTGGGTTAGATGCATCCAAACACAATGACAACAAAATATTGCAGAGAAGATTGAAGCAGCTATAAAAAATTATAGGCTGATTAAAAGGGCCATTAAAGATAATGATAGCCTCCATGAAAGTTTTCTTAATCAGTTGACCTTCATGTTGTTTCTACCTGCATTCTTTTTATGGGGAAATGGAAAATTCTGATTTCAACATCACTCTCTGACTTTGTGAATGAGATACTGACAAGTCCTTCCTTTATCCTTTCCACTTGTTTGGCTAGTGATACAAGTACAGCTCTCATCTTTCATCCATCTGGGCAGCAGATTCTGGACTGTGCCAACAATTATAGTTTTAATTCCTTTTTCCCAATGGAAAAGCAATGAAATACATTTAATGCCTGAGATTTAAGGTATGCTGACACAGAATATGACATTAAAGCATAACAGCTTTACAAGCATTGGAGATAATGCAAAGTTTTCTTACCCAAATTGTGATGTGCAGAAAATACATTTCGCAGGTCTGATAAAATTAGTGTGACAGACATTGGGGGGCATTCATTAGATATTAATAGTGTTGCTTTAGATTGTGTTTCAACTGCATTATTAAGTTGGGGCAAAACGGAAAAGCGTCTGAAATTACTTGGTAGACCGTCTTTTTGTTGGTCTAATTATGCGCCAAGAATTGTGCCAAAAACGTGACCAAAAATAAACAATGATACTTGCCTAAACTTGTGTTTTTCTGAGTAAAGAATATTTTTTGATTTCATTCTGAATTTGTGTCCTTTTTCTCTCAATTAAGAAAAATCGAAGGGAAATACCAGTCAGTCTAGTTCCCTTGATCTATTATAGCAAAAAATGTATAGGAAAAGGGTGACTAATGAGCACTCTACATAGTGAATAGTATGACGGGACATGTTACATAGCAGTCCAGTGCCTGTTGTATTTGTAAATGTCAGTTTGGTGGAATTTGGTTGGTTAATTTGAGAAATACCACTCAATGTAAGTCTTTTGTTGTCATTTCTACAAATATCTATCATTGGGAAGCAAAAATTAAAGCTAACACTCCTCTGGCCAATCTGAGTGAATACTCACATCTAACCCTCCGATTCTATTTGGACTTGCTTGGAAATAATGTAATCAATCATGTCCCAACAGCAGAGCAAAGAGGTGATTGAAATAGGTTTGTGATGCAAAATGAGCACTGATGGATGCACATGCTTGAAAGCCTCGCACCCCGGGGAAGGATGAGATTAATGAGAGCAGTTTTATAAATCCTTCTTTTCCATCTTTCAGTTTGGTTATTACAGTCGGCTTCTTTCAAAACCTTGGAGATCTTTCTGGTGCAATTTATATGTAGAATTGCTGGAATGTATAATTTCCTGATAGAGATAAGATTTATGTTGATAACTGAGATGTCTATTACTTTCTTTCACCATACATTTTTCTTCATTTTGATTCTTTTGTCCTGAATAGATATATATAGATTGTCTTATAAAAATAAGTCTGAGGTTTAGAGGGCCATTAAATCCTTATATATCAAGCATAACTTTATATTATGGTGATAATAATAGGAGCAAAAAAAGCAGAACAATCTATCTCCTTAGTCAGCTGAATGGTGCCCAATGTACACAAAGTTTTTGCTCCTATGTGTTTGCCTTTGGTTTTGCGCGAATGACCATATTGGTCCCACTACGCGCTCTCTACCTCATTTATTTATGTCATCAGTTTCAGCGTCTCTGATGCTGTTCTGCGCATGCACGCGCAAATTTTGGCACCAATATGCTATCAACAGCCACCTACAAGACAACTAATCTAAGTCTTTTATACAATTTGGATATACTAGGGGTTAATGTATTGTCCTCCTCTGATTGGTCCTTTGTATACCCTGTCTCCTATTGGTCCAATGGCCCCATGTGGTCTACCTTCAGTTTGTATATACTGTATATGTATCCATCTAGCATGTCTTCATTTCACTTCTGTCCTCTACTTTGAAAAAGGGCTGTGCCCGAAACCCGTTAGTAAGGACTTTAATTTTTATCCTTCATTTCATTTTATATTATTGTATTTTACTTTTTTCACCTGTGTATCACTTTTATGAATAAATAATTAATTTATTGGAGATCCAAGTCCAACTCCTCTTTCAAGTTGTTGGTAAATATCCATGGTAATTAGCGCCACATCTTTTGCCAATACCATTTTCAAAACCATTGTTTACATTTGATCCCAAGTTCTATATTTTTGGGAACCTGGGAAAACCTTCTTGGCTAGTGGCTGCTGCATTTTACCAAGGATCCAACTTAATCCGGACAAGTGGAGCATCTTTCTGCTTTTCAGACCCCTAAATGGGGTATTTCACCTTGTGACAAGAGATCGACAGGTGAGCACCCCATATTGGGGCAGGTTTACTTCTCATTACTGCTGGAAGGTATCACCCAAGGTGCCGTCCTCTGTGTTTCTGTTTTTTCTTCACTGTTTGTATGTGTTTGCCTTTGCCTGACAATCCATTCCTTACCAAACTATAGAGTTATTCTTTTATTTATACTGGAATGCTTTGATCCGACACACATTGGGTGAGCTGGATCATGCATTGGGAAGCATGTTGAATGAAAACCCCCTGGGCTGGACAACTTGTCAGTATAAGTTATAAAGGAAAAAGTTACTGCTATAAATGCTTACAATGAGGTAAGGTCATGGATAAGGGTCAATGTCCAACATCCCTGTGTTGCTGTAAAAAAGAGAGGAAAAAATACAAATACATCTCTATGCCGTCCAAATAAAAAATTGTTAATATGACATTTTAAAGTTTTGAAAATGCAGACAGTCCCAGACCTCCCCCCATAATCAAGCCACAATCTTGCTTACTGCAAGGGAAATTTTGTCCTCCGTTTTATTTTATTTATTTACCAGGACCCAAAGACATCTACAAGGCTTGATGTATTCAGAATATCAGCTACTGAGCTTTCAATAACTACAGCGATGGTGGCACATTAAAGAGGTGACTGGCTACAGCACCAGATTATGTGGTAAAGCACTCCATAAACTATTTTTGCTGACTGTTGTTGATACAACATTGAGAACTAATGTAACCAATGCAGCTGAAATGGCGTATGTCGCATCAACATCGGAGGAATGTTGGAAGTAGATGCATGATTTTCCAAAGTCATTTCCATTAATGAATCCTATTTACACTCCACAGAATTTATAGGATTCCATTAATCCTCAAAATGATGTGGCTTAGGCCAGATAAGTGTCCAAGATGAAGCATGGATGCACCAGAATTACTTTTTGTTCTGATAATTATTAGGAAGCTGACTTGATATTGTGTGCATAATAAGACTCTTCAATTATATGGCATACCCTGCACTGCCCTGGAAGTGGGCACCATTTTATTTTTGATGTACCTTTAACCTAAAGTGTGCAGCACAACCCAAATTTTTGTATCATGCTCACATTAACTATGTGCTTACCCTACTGGGTATAATGGAAGTCATACAAGTCCTTAAATCCAAACCTTTCTTCTTTTCCCAACATAATCAAAAATATGTTTTATAGAATGACTAGTTTTTTTTAAAAAGTATTTTTTTGCCATATTATATCACAAATCAATATCCTATATGTGTGGCCACCAGAAGTTGCAATGTGATTTGAAATCTGTTAAGCATTTTGTTAACATGGCGTGAAGTTGTTGTGATGCTACTTTGAGCCTGTATGATGTAGTGTACAGAGATGGGTGAATTTTTCAAAAATTCACTTTGCGAGTTCGGCAAATTTTCTGACAAAATTTGATTTGCCTGAATCAAATCATGATGAATCACATTAAAAAACAGTTATTTCCTGTCTGCAGAGAGCCTGTAGGGTGTTGTAGAATGCTGTGCCATGCTCAAATATGCATAGGGAGCGTGGTTTGGTCTTCAAACAATGCTGTGTTTTAGTATGACATGCACATGACAGCAGCTGTTCTCGCGGCCATTTTAACCCCTTAAGGACGCAGGGTTTTTTCCCTCATTTCTCGCTCTCCACCTTCAAAAATCCATAACTTTTTCATTTTTACGTGTACAGACCTGTGTGAGGGCTTATTTTGTGAGTAACAAATTTTACTTTCCCGTAATGTTATTTATTGTAACATGTCGTGTACTGCAAAGCTGAAAAAAAAATCCAAATGTGGAAAAATTCTAAAAAAAACACGTTCTTGTGGGCTCAGTTTTTACGACTTTGACTATGCGCTCCAAATAACAACTCAGTTTTATTCTTTGGTTCGGTGCGATCGCGATGATACCAAATTTATACAGATTTTATTGTGTTTTAATACATTTTCAAAAATTAAACGAATGTGTACAAAAAAGAAAAAAAAATGTTTGCCATCTTCTGAAGCTAATAACTTTTTCATACTTTGGTGCACGGAGCTGTGTGGTAGTGGGGTGTGGCTATCTAATTAGCAGCCTTTATATACTTCTGTGGACAGTTTGTTTGGTGGTTTGCAGCCAGATCTTGTTGCAGTGAACTCTGCAGATTTTTGTGGCAGATAACCTTTAAAAGAAGCATCAGAAAAGCAGGTTCTTGTCAACAACAAAAGACAATTACCTGTCGCAACTTGTCCTGGAGCCAACAAGAGGGGGGGCACTGCTGGACCTTATCCTTACCAACAGACCTGATAGGGTATCAAAACTACAGGTTGGGGGGAACCTGGGGAATAGTGATCATAATATCATTGATTTTGTATTACGCTTTACTAAGAGCGTTAGTGAAGGGGCAACCAACACTCTAAACTTCAATATATATATATATATACATGGTAGATGAATTAACTAATTGGAATAGGAAAATCCCTTTAAGATGCATGTCCCTAGTACTTTTTCATCTTTTTCTCCTTATGAAGCAAACAGCTAGGTATGAGAAAGTGTAAATTGTATTTTCTCAACTAAGCAAGTGGATCATTAAGTGTTTTAGAGGTTTTTGGTTATTTACTGTAGCTGTTGCCATTAGTATAAAAATAGTTATTTCGCTGTCAAAAAACATAATTGAAACATCACAATGTGATTGTAGCCAAACTGCATTTTTTCCTAAGATGCAAGCACCATTTTCCTTTCCTTTATATTTACTTGAGCCAGACTGCGAAAAGTATTTATCATCAATGTTCCCTCTTAAAATGTTTCTAATCACATTGCCAAAAAAAATATTTAAAAACACTAGATGAGTAAAAACTTTATAATTGTGAGAAATTCTCCTCTAAAACTGTTTATACGGTTATTGCACTTTTTATTAGACAAGGCTAACAAGTTGTTTGTGTAGTAATAACAAATCGCTTTGCATACAGGAAAATTCTTACAATATTTATCCACTTAGTGAAAACTGTGCCTCATGTACATTATTTCAGATAACCTATTTCTTTTAACATAGTATTGTGCTTTAGCAATAATTTCAATAAAATGAAACATTGTGACAAGATAATAGCCTTCTAGTTCCCTATTTTCAATGTTTTTTTCAGTGGGAGATCATTACACTGTCACAACATTTCCTTGAAAATTACTTTTTTCTATTACATGAAATGATTTAAGGTTTTCAACAAGAATGTAAGTAAAATAATGATTCTAATAATAAAAAATTGAATAGCTCTGGGTCTGCACAGTCATCTAGGAAAAAAAATATGTGCCCAAAAAGAGTAAGTTAGTCTCCGTTAATTAGCTTTCCTGTGTATTGTGATGGCGCAAAGCAGGCGATTTTAACTTTTGATGTTTTGAAAGGTGTATTATAGCTGTTGTTTATTATATATTACAGTTCAGTTGTGTCAATAAAGTCTTAAAGTTCCTCACTGAAATTATAGCTTTGTTAAAGTTTTTTGGTTGCTTTCAATAATTTAGTATACTTTACTGAAGATAAATAATTTGCTGAAATTTAAAACGCGATATTATTGCAAAGGTGTCAATTTTTTGCAATGGTATATGTTGGCCTTTAAAGGGGTATCCACAGAAGACAAGCTCCTTAAATATACTCAGGATAACAAAATTACACATTCTCTAATTCACTGTTATTAACAAAAATACAGAAATTGACAGATATAATTTCAACCTGCCTCTATCAGTCATGGTGTACTCAATTTCGGTTCCCCTGGGACCCAACTGTTAATCTTCTGACTTTAGGGTCAGGAAGACATATTATTCTCCTGTCTGACGCTGCACTGAGCTGCTCTCTGCACTACAGCACCCACCCTTGCATTCCAAGATGAGCTCACACACAGACTTCCTGCTGGCAAGCAGCATGAGTAGAGTAGTGCTACAAGCCAGATAGTAAAGGTTTTTATCCAGGGAAGAGTGAAAGGGGGAGGGGGCAGCACCAGAGCTCACAGTGAATGTTATAGCTATGAAAGTGTAGCTGAGAATGTCATGTGTAATATGCATCTCATGGATCTTATCTCTCATCTCTCTTTCTATGTTTCAGATACTAGTGAATGTTCAGAAGATAAATGGAACTGTATATAAACCTGTACCCTAATAATCTAAGTACATTGTCGGCACACAGCATATCATAGCACTAGAGGGATCATAATGTGTCTGCTTAAAGAGTCCCCGCCCACACTCTGGAATTTTTTACTGATGATCACTGAGTGATAGGGGCTAAAACAGCAATAAAACTAGGTAAAATTGTAAAGCAAGGGGTTAAAAATTATCTTTATGGTGTAAAAACAACTAGGGGATTGAAATTTGAGAATTTTTTTTTCCTGGGCAACTCCTTTAATCATAATGTCTTGTGATTTAACATCTTTTATTTTTAGGGTCTACTTGAATCCGTGCCTACAGGTTATTCTTACTAAGATTGATTTGTCAATGGCACACAACATTTGATAAATTTGGCCTGTTTATGTGTCTGCTCTGAAATGTGACTTTCTATGCCCCCTTCGTATTGGAGTGAGTTTATGACAATATTTGTAACTTTTTAAAAGTCATATTGGTAATTCTGCTGTACTGGGGAGTTACCATAACCACTTCACCACTAACTGTAAAAAGTTAAGTGTAAAAAGTTAAGTGTGTAACACCTTTGCACACTCTGGTGTAACTATACCTCCATGAATGTGCATTGTCACTGAACTTTGGAATATGGTTTTGCCCTAGAGGTTGCACAAGTTTGTGCAATGACTACAAGAGTCTGGCTGTATGTGACAGCCTGGACCCCAGATAAAAGCTGGGCCACATCGTGATCCCAAATTTTTCACTCTTCGAGTGGTGCATTAAAATGGGTTACAAAATGATTTAACTTATTGTACACAAATAATTTACATTCCTCTGGAAATGTAATTTTTTCACATTCTTATCTGAATGAATGTCTTATGGAATGTATCACCAGTATTTTAATAATAATACAGTAATTCCTTTATTTATATAGCGCATTTTAAACTAATCAATACTGTATATTAATTTTTCTCTTAGAATGCAGTCAAATGAAAACACATAGGGGCACATTTACTTACCCGGTCCAGTCGCGATCCAGCGGCGGGTTCTCCGATGCTGATTCGGGTTCTGCCGGGATTCACTAAGGTCCGTGCGCCGATATTCACCAGGTGTCGCTGCTGCGCCGAGGTCCGCTGGAGTTCACCTGCTTTTTTCTGGTGTATGTGAGTGCTTGATCTTGCGACACAAATGGCTTTTTAAATTCTGCGGTTTTTCCGAATCCTTCGGGTTGTCCGGTGGCCACGGCCCCGATTTCTGTCGCGCGAAAGTCGGCGCGATTGCGCCAAAAATCTATCGCGTGCGCCACAATCTTGTGAAATACAGCGCAAAGAGGAAATATTCGGGAAAAACCCGACGGATTCGCGGCTGCGGACCCTTAGTAAATGTGCCCCATAAAATCTAAGTTTATGTGAAAAAATTATTATTGTTGGATAATAGATTCATTTTAAAGACAGATTATTTACCAATTCCTAACTAGGGCAACGACAAAAACTTTATGAAACAGAACCTTATGTTTGGGAACTTAAATGGGTACAGATTTTCCGGTAGCATTAAATAGTCAATAACAATTAAAAAAAACGTTGTATAAAATACCATATCTTTCTGCATAAGCTGCCAACTTAATCTGATATCTCTACTGAAACTGCAAGTTTCTGCAACCCCCGTGATTTGCATGAACTATGTACCATGATAGACAGACCATTATTTTTAATATTTGAAGATTCCCTGAGGATTGGTTATGTTCCACAGGACTGGCGCATAGCAAATGTGGTACCAATATACAAAAAAAGGACCAAAAAGTGATTCTGGAAATTACAGACCTGTAACTTCTGTTGTGGGGCAAATATATGAGGGGTTTGTCAGAGATGCTATCCTGGAGTATATCACTGTACATAACCTTATTACCCAGCATCAGCATGGGTTTATGAGAGATCGGTCCTGTCAAACTAATCTTGGGTTCTATGAGGAAGTAAGTTCCAGACTGGATATGGGCGACGCTGTGGATGTTGCATATCTGGACTTTTCAAAGGCATTTGACACAGTGCCGCAAAAAAGGTTGGTACATAAAATGAGACTGCTGGGACTAGGGGAAAATCTGTGTATTTGGGTAAGTATTCTCAAATAAAAGAAGAAAAAAGAGCGCTTTCTGGTGAAAATAAATATGGGAAAGGGGGGTATCCTAATGACGTAAGATATTAAGCTCACCTCTTGGTGTTGTGTAAGCAGGCATAACACTGTTGCATGCATGTAGGGTGCTGCCTCGTTCTAGCCGGTAGGGTAGCATCCGGATAACAGCAGACTGTGATGGCCTGTGGTGAGGAAGTTTGATAACGATAGTATATGTACATTTTCTATGTAAAGATCAAAAAAATGAAAAATTAATGAGAATTAGCCCAATTGATTACATCCCAGAAAACATATACAATCGTTATCAAACTCTATGTAGGAGAGAAGTATACAGGATTTTTAAAATGCATACATTAAGCCCGGATTAAAAAAGAAGAAATAGAAATTCAGCTCACCCTTCTGTGGTCATGCATTAGGTGCCGGTGCGCGGACAAACTTAGCCAGATCAGTACATAGTGAAACAAGGAAAGCGGTGATCCAGCAGCCAGGCAAAAACGTAGAATTCAATAAAACTTCTGTTTATTTCATTTTCTTTAAAAAGGCATTAAAAAGGTACCATCATACAAGAATCTGACGCGTTTCGAACTTCAAGGAGTTCTTAGTCATAGAACACCTTGAAGTTCGAAACGTGTCAGTTATGAAGCAATAGAGATAATGAATCAGTGACAGTTTTCAATCTCTTTTTTTAATATTCGTAATGTCTCATTATATGTTTTATAATAACCTTTCTATTTTGGATAACAGGAAGATAAAAGTAGAAATGTAAAGTATCAATGTAATTGATAGGCTCTGTTTATGGGTAATCATGACATCACTTCCGTCTAAGGTATTTATAAACCACTATGTTTGAATATATACTATAGACCTGATGAAGTGTCCAGTTGTGTGACACGAAACGTGCTATCTTTTTATTGTATACTTTTATTATTTTAATTTTTTTCTTATAATAAAATGGTATTCTAATGAATCTAAATGCCAAAATGTTTTAATTGGGTTGCGCCGGAATACAAGTCCATTTTTTCTCCTCATCACCCAGAAGCAACAGAGTATATCTTCTTCACCACTGGCCATCACAGTCTATTTAGGTAAGTAGTTGGCTTAGTGATAGAAAACAGACGGTCGGCATTAATGGCACATTCTCAGATTGAGTTGACATTACCGGTGGATTGCCGCAGGGGTCAGTATTGGGGCCACTTCTTTTTAATATTTTTATTAATGACTTTGAATTGGGTTTACACAGTCAAGTTTCAATATTTGCAGATGATACTAAGCTGTGTAAAGTAATTAATACTGAGGTCGATAGTTTAGCAGTACAGAGGCATTTGTGGAAGAACTGGAACGGGTGCAGAGACAATTCTAGAGGAGAGGCAATTCTACCATCAACATAGACAAAGGTTCTTTACTGTAAGAGCAGTGAGACTATGGGACTCTCTGCTGCAGGAAGTTGTTATGGTGGACTCTATGTACATGTTCAAGAGAGGCCTGGATGACTTTCTGGAGAGAAAAAATATCACAGGTTATGGGCTAAAAGCATAATATACTATGATACTATGATACCATGATACTATGAAGTTCATATTGGTATCAATTTACAGATGCCCATAGAAGTCAATGTGGAGGAGATGGGGAGGATGTAGGAGAAGCCTAGTAATGGATTAAAAAAACATAGGAAAAGAGGCACATATATAAAAACAATATTACAAAAAAGAATTAAAAAGCAAATTATGGATGATTGGACAAACTTAACTTGGACCAGGACCAGTAGGTTGATGTCAGCCTCCTAATGAAGTTCGGGTTTGGGGGACCCAAACCAGAAAAGTTTGGTATGAACCTCCACTATAATGTCCTATATGATGCTTCTGCTTTTGATCTACTGCTTTGAATATGTTGGCCACCCTCTACCTGAAAAGAGCTACAGGTAGAGCATGCATAAAGAAAAACAGCTATAAATGAAGAAAATGCATCACATAATAGTCAGAAATGTTATTATTTCTCATGTATATTCATATGGCATCCTATCCTAAAATGTTCTCAGAAAGGTTAAATTTCTTGAAACTTTAACTTCAACAATGTTTCTTTCACTTAAGCTATAATGTGGTTCCTGTTCAGTATTGAATTTACATTTCATGAGCCTACAAACATTCAATCACTGGCATGTATAGAGGAAATGTTTCAGTTTGTTCATATTAGCAAGAGCTTTGTTCCCTGATTTGGCAGCCACACGTTTGTGTAATTGGAATTGGCAGGTACATTATCAAGCAGACTGGGAGAACCAAGGAGGTGGCTACATGCAGAGAAACAAGTAATTGATAAATCCATTTACACTTCTAATTATGTGTATGTAATGTCTTTATTGAAGTAAATGAAGAACAGTTGCAGGAGACTTTCGACATCCAGAAATGCTCCAACATGCAGCAAATGGACACTTATCGGTGTATTGTAAACACACTGAAAATGTGGTGTGTAAGTCGAGTGTTCTTAAGTAGGGGACCGCCTGTATATATATATTTTAACTTTCATATTTTTTAAAAATAACAAATATCTTGCGTTCTTGTATTTTACAGATGAAAGTCAGGCAGGCACCAGCAGCGGCAAGAGAAAGCAGAAGAAGAGCGCCCCATTTGATTGAGCAGGGCTCGTCGATTTAATAACTATATGCGACGAGCGGGGCTACGACCTGCTCCGTGATACTGGTAGCTATAAAGCTAAGACCAAGATCATGGAGCGGGTCCAAGCCCATCTGCTCGATAAATATCGCCGGTACCATTCCGTCCGGCAGTTGCAGAAGCTGTTCTCGGACATAAAAGTCCGCGAGGATCGTCTTGTGGAGCGAGTCCGAAGCCGGAACCGCTCTGCAAAAGGTTAGAAGATACAACTTGGTTCTCGAGGTAATGACAGGTCTGTGCATTTATTGATGTTTTTTCTTTTTATTTCTAGCTGGACGGGAGAGGGCACCGGCCGTAGAAGGGGCCTCTTCTTCTGCTGCTGTTGTGGTGGATGTTGAGGACGACTCTCCCCCTCCACCAAGCCCTGTGCCGCCTGGCCAAGAGGTAAAGACTGGCATCCTTTTAGGAATAAAAGATGTTGAATATTTAATATCTCCAAATTAATTAGCAATAGTATTAATTTAGGTTCTTGCTGTGGATCCTTCAGGGGATGAGATCGTTACCCTGGTGCTGGAACCAGTGGAAGACCCACAGGAAGAGGTCCAGCCACCAGAGGTAGCCACCACAGCAGTGGCCGAAGGTCATCAGTGAAATGGAGCTGCTCAACCGAAAGATGGACATTCTGATGGCCCAGTTCGAAAGGTTGTTCCACCCTCCTCGATCCTAATTTTGTGGTTTGTAAACCTATGGGCATTTTTTTTTATTAATGTTAAAAATAAATATTTTTGTAAAAACCAAACTTGGGAAAAAAAAGAATTTAGAACCAAAAAAAAGCTTGGAAAAATAATTTTAAAAAAAAAACATTTTTTTGAAAGAAAAAACACAAAAATTTTTACAAAAACAAAAAAAAAATGTCGTTAGAAAACAACAAAAAAAAGTTTATAAAATGTTAAAAAAAGATTACCTTTTTAACATGTTTATCCCCCCAAACAGGCAACGGTGTTTGTAAAGTTGTCTTTAACACAGGCATTATATTCAGCCCGGTGTATAGGAGTGCATGTCTTGCGACACAATTCGTTTTTTAAATTCCGCGGCTTGTCCGAATCATTCGGGTTTTCCAAAAACCACGCCCCCGGTTTGTGTCACGCCAAAGCCGGCGCCAATGCGCCACAATCCAAACGCGTGCGCCAAAAACCCGGGGCAAAAAAACTGCGCAAATCGGAAATATTCGGGTAACACGTCGGGAAAACGCGAATCAGGCCCTTAGTAAATGTGCCCCATGGTGTTCTGAAGGAGGACCCCACTAGACCTTGTCAAGACAAATTATTTAAACTGTTACAAGAGGGATTGGCTGTTAATGTGTTGACTGAGAAAGTAAGGGATTATTTGTTTGTACAAAAGCCCATTATTCCTGTATTCCACTCATTACCCAAGGTGCACAAGGACTGCTCCCTCCTCCTATGCGTCTAATTGTCGCCGGGATAAGCAGTTTGGGGGAGAGGCTGAGTGGGTCGATTTTTATCTTCAGCCCCTCGCGAGGGTCGCCCTATATTCTTCCATTCCTCACGATTTAGGAATACATTTCTTAGGGCTACATGTAGAGAAGTATAGTACATACAGTCAATCACTCAAAGAAATTTTTACTCCAGGCTACTGAATTCCTACTCAAGAATCATTTTTTTTTATTTTTGATTCACAATTTTACCTCCAGCTGGAGGGTGCGCCAATGGGGTCAAAAACACTCATGCACAGCCTTGAACACTAGTTGACATTTTTTTATCTCAACAATGACAGCTGGACTGATAATAACGTTTGTCCCTTTGACGTTGTGATTTTAAAATCAATGACGCAAAAGTGGTGTGCACACTAACGCTCAAATTTTCATTTTTTTATTTAAAAACATAGGACAAGACACACGTAAGCCTTTAGATTTTATGATACCCAACTTTTTAAAAAAGTTATTAAAATTGAAGAAATATACGCTAGTAAAACCATACCAGAGTATAAGCCATTATACAAATTTGAAAAACACCCCAAACAACCTATAATGTATTAGTTAGAAAAATGATGGTAGGAGATGCATTTGACCCAGCCTGCCAGCACCCTGTAGCATCTAGCTACATTCACACTGCCTTATCGGGGACGTATATACGGGCGACGTATATGCGGCCTTTATACGTCACCCATAGACAACAATGGTCGCACATCACCCTAAGTGAGCGGTACGGTGCAACACATGTGCAGCACCGTACCGCTCTGTACCCGGTAAAATGTAGGACATATCCAATCTTTTAACACCTCATGGTGCCGCGCTCTATGTTCCTCTATGGAGAGAGGTGGGGGAGCAGCGCTCACCACCTCTTCCTGTCCCCGTCGCTGCCATGTGCCCGCCACGCTATGTTACGGTGGCCAACTGAAGTGTGAATGGTTGGATGCTCCACCTGAGTTGGACACACCCCAAGGTTATATAAACCTTGGGTGTGGAAGGTTCTGGTCTCTTTCCCCTGAGGTCTCTCGAGGGAGAACTCAGAGAGTGCCATCACAAGATATCAGCCTCAACCTTGCTGCTGTTGTCTACCACCACGGGCTCCCCACCCATCACCCAGGGACATATCTTATAGACCATCAGCCTCTGATCAGCCCCATACCAAGCACCATGACATCTGCGCGCCCTAGGCAGGAACTGCCAGCCACTCCGGTATTCTGGGCCCCGGGTGCCTCCAGGCCCCAAGGAAAGGTTATGCCCCAGTTGGGGATGTTGCAGATGTAATTTGTAGCCATAAAGAGGTCTAAATCTTCAGAACAAATGGTTGAATAATGGAAAATAACAATTGTCTAGATGAGTCAAATTCTTCAGGACATCCTGTGAGTATAGTACCTTCCAAAGTGAATGTATCAATGACCGTAAAGGCTTTTGTTTAACAGGACCTCATTATGGACTGGTGGCTTAGTGTCCCAATCACACTATATCAAGTCCCTATGTGCCCCGCTATTCAAATGAAAAACCTCTTATACTTGCCTGGTACTGGTGCTGCCCTTGTCTTTGCAGTCGAAGGGTGACGCCATCTTTCCACACCACAACATTACTGCTTGTGCATCGTGGGTACTGCCATGGTGCAGTAAAGCTGGGTGTACCGCTCTGGCTTTATAGTCTCACTGCGCAGGCACGGGTAGAATCGGAGATGGGTCCGATGCCTCTTTGTACCAATCTCTATTTATATTTTAGTATTAATATTTTTTCTGCGTTTCTATTGATAATTGCCAAATTGACCTCGGGGCAGATTCATCTGTTTTAGCGCGTCTTTTTGCGGATGATCTTCTAATTTTCATTTTCTATATTTTTGATAAATGTAACCTCTCACCACAGTACTTATCATCGAAGTGTAATACATATTTGCATACTGCTGGCACCACTATGGAAAATTGACTTTTATTGCATGGGGTAAATTGTTGAAGGTGGGCTCAAGCCACGTGCGTTCCCAGTTGGCGTCATTTACAGATCAAACAGAAGGATGACAGCTTGAATGTGTTGCGAAAACTTCTTTCCTCCTTCACTGAATGCTTTAGGCCACTTCTACACTCGCGAGTGTGATGAGATGACGAACTCGCATCACACGCCGCCCAGATCGCACGGCCCAAATGCTGCAAACCGGAACTGAGCTGACATGCTGAGTTTAGTTCCGGTTTCCAACGCTTGGGCCGTACAATCCGAGTTTGATGCGAGTTCAGGCAAGTGGATTCCTTTGTATAGATTAGGTGATAATTTAATTTACAGCAATGGATTTGTATCAGGGCTAAGGTGTCAGGTCCATTCTTGATTCAGAATGATTTTTCGCATGTAAGGGTTTTTCAATTCAATGCAGTTTTACGAAAAATCTTTGCACATTTTGGGTTTAGGTAATCAGAAAATCTCATCTCATTCCTTCCGGATCGGCGCCGCAACAGAAGCAGCGCGTGTGGGCTTGAGTGATTCTGTAGTCTTTATTAATTCCCAGGTAACAAATTTGTTTTCTTTAGGTTCCCGCTAAGTGGTATGGATCTTGGGCCACTCGTTAGTTTCCTGGGCACAGAAAAGAGCGGGAAGACGTTGCTATTCTGATTATTTAAATTTTGATTCTACTTTATTGAATGTTTTTAGTTTTGGTTGTAGGGGCATGAGATGGAAGAGAGTCATTGGACTTCTTGCCTTTGGGGTTCAGTCTGGTGGGGATATTTCCTACAGCTAATGCTGGGGAGAAGAAGTTATAGATATTAATTAGATATTAATTATTGTAATGTTTTCAAATATTCTGTTACCCAATAATAAATCGTTTTTATTTCTTTATAGTTTAATTTTAGTTTATATATATGGGGCTTGTGTTACCTTGGCAAGGGGCCCCTGAGATTAATAATGAATGGGATTCATGGTAATACAGCCCCAATTTAATATCAAAGGGTTTTTATTGCTGGCAAATAATGCAGTGGTGATGAAAGGGTTATTTTAGGTATGTGAGGTGATTTATTTTGATTTGCCCGCCTGTTTTATGAGGTAACACTTTCCCGCAATTTTCACAAGGCTTTGTTTTGATTGGCCAAAGCTTAGATCATCTGTTATTGGATAACAGCTGGATCAATGACAGATGTGTATCTGGGCAAAATATTGTCGGGCGACAGCTGATTGGCAGCTGGCCGCCCCAACTTACCTGTATAAAAGGGCTGTCAGCGGGGTCCAGGTGCCAGTTTGAAGAACAAGAAGTCCTCAGCGCCCTGCCCAGCCCTCCCTTGTTATATCTATCAATTGTATTATTGTCGCTACTGATTACAGGCAGTCCCCGGGTTACATACAAGATAGGTTCTTTAGGTTTGTTCTTAAGTTGAATTTGTATGCAAGTCGGAACCATATATTTTATAATTGTAACCCCAGCAAGATTTATTTTGGTCTCTGTGACATTTGGATTTTAAAAATGTTGGATTGTCATAAGAACCAGGATTAACAATAAAGCTTCATTGCAAACACCTTTAATAACTGTTACAGCTGATTATTGTAGCCTTAGGCGAAAGTACAGTAATTACCAATTACCAGAGGTCCGTTTGTAACTAGGGGTTGTATGTAAGTCGGGTGTTCTTATGTAGGGGACCGCCTGTATTAGTGGGGGATATTTCTCCCATCTAATGCTGGGGAGAAGAAGTTATAGATATTATTATGTTTTCAATAATTACTCAATAATAAAGCAAAGAGGCCATTTTTTATCCATAACTTGTCCGATCGCGGGCATTACCGGTAAGCCTTTGCTGCGATATGCTGCAAAGACTTACCGGCTATGGAGAGGGCTCAGCCCGTGAGCACTCTCCATGCACCCGCGGCCGACCCGTGACGTGCCATTACGTCACGGGCCGTGAAAGGGTTAAATAGTTTGATTTTATTATTCACAAAATTTTATGGCCTATCTAAAGTATGCAAAGTTATCACCAAGATGGCCCCAACTGGAAACTACAACTTCCATGATCCTTTAGTTCTCGGTAACTCCTCCTCCCTCTCATGCTCTGCTCCCAGTGATGATATAACCGACTGTCCTGCTCTGTTACCACAGTAATGATGTGTAACAGCCATCACTGCACATCACCTCACTGAGATGACCCTCACCACAGCACTGGCCATACTTGTTGCACTGCAACCAACCGACTACAGCCAAAAAGAGTGCTGATCACATGACCTGCGATGTGAACATGTGACCAGCGGCATCTTCTGTCCTGTGAGTGACTAGTAGCATTTTAATTCTTCATTAGTCTGTGCAATGTCTGTTATTTGGTGTTTGCAATATATACAGGGCAGCACAGTGGCTTTGTGGTTGGCATTACAGCCTTGAAGCGCTGGAAGTCCCAGGTGCAACATCTGCAAAGAGTTTGTATGTTCTCTCCATGTTTGTGAGGGTTTCCTCCGGGTCCTCCAGTTTCCTCCCACACTCCCAAAACATACTAGTAGGTCGATTAAATTGTGAGCCCCATGGGGACAGGGACTGATCTGACAAGATCTGTGCGCACTATATAAATAAAGGAATTATTATTATATAGTACTAGGTCAAAAAAACTTTCTCCTGATAAAAAAAAACAGCACGCTGGTGACAGGTTCTCTTTAATATATTTTTTTTTTACCCAAAATAGACAAGTATTTAAAGACCCATGGAAACAGGAGCAATGATATAGATTGAAATTGAGAGTGGCAGTGTTCCATGGTTATAGGGATTGTCAGTAATAGATATATCGATGTGAGGTATAAAATTTTTTTTAAAACATTTAATTTTAGAACTCCGAAAATTTTTTTTAAACCCAACACTAAATTCAGGCCGTTTCCCCCAGAATCCCTTACTAAATGAAAATCTCCGTTACGTAGTGTTTGACAATCCACTTGTTGTAGGTCGTCTGGGTAAACGGGACTGGTGTAGGTGCACACAATGCGTTGTTACACAAGCATTCTTTTCATTTGTGTTTTTTTTTTTTTTTTATTGTCACATAAGTTTCTTGTTGTTGCCTAATTACTAAATGACCTGGTGTGTAGGGAGTATGACATATTTCCTCCTCCCTTATACCGGCATGTTTCTATAGCATGATCAGGTCCGAAACGCGTGACATGCTTTTTTTAAATGGAATTTTTAATGTATTTGTCAGGTTCGCAGGGGAGAGCGCTGGGACTGTTTCTGGTGGTGCTAGCAACGTTCTCCGACCTCCTGCGCGTCTCCGGACAGACTCTAATCTGCAACCAGCGGTCTCTGGTGCGCGCTCCAGGCAGCGGCTGCTAAGACCTCGCGCTGTTTAGGGGTTGTGTTCTGGACTGCTGGGAGTTGTGGTACCTGCGCATGGTGTCTGCAATTGTGCCTTGTTGTTCTTCACCATGAGGGGTTAATTCCCAGAAGTTGTCCAGCTCCTATCAGGTTCTGGAGGTGGAGTTCTGGCTGAATAAATTGCAGCTTCACTAGTCACCTGTGCCAGTGTTTGAAATCCCTTTTATCACTTGCTCCTTGCTATAGGTTTGTCCTGCTCTGTGTCTGTATTGTTGTGATCTCGGCTAGTTCTTGACATTGACCCTTTTGCTTTCTGATTTTGCTCTTGAAGTTCCCTCTCATTGTGACCCCGGCTTGTTTAGTGACATTTTTAATGTCATCCTCTTCAAGTGATTAATCTGACAATGAACCCCGGGCTAGTTGCCCTAGAGTTAGTGATGACAAACCCCAGGGTAGTCATCCTAGAGTAAGTGAGGAATCGCAATCCTGCCCTGCAGTAAATCATGAACCCCAGGTTCTAGAATTTTCTGCCACTCCTGGCATTAACGTGGATACAACTGATTTTACTGAAATTAATTTTTTTCAATGATTTTTTCCAAACGAGTTAATTCACTTAATGGTTACGCAAACTAACATCAATGCAGAGCAAATTATGCTTAATACGGGCATTTCTAAAAATAAAAAAAAAAACCTCCATACGTTCCTACTGGAATAAGGACATTCTTTACCACCAACAAATGATCCCAGGCATGACAGACGATATATCTCCCACAGAAATGTCTAGCAGTTGACGAATCCCTTGTCCACTTTAAAGGCCGCTTACTTTTCACCAATACCTCCCCAATAAAAGAGCAAGATATGGGGTGAAGATCTACAAGGCCTGCAAATGTGTATCTGGCTATACACTTCACTTTCGCCTATATGAGTGGAAGGACTCAAAAATAGAACCACCAGATTGTCCCCCTATCCTGGGTATCAGCAGGAAGATTGTCTGTCTGGGATTTAGTCCACCCCTTACTTGACCATGGGTACCACATTTATGTAGACAACTTTTATAATAACATCCGTCTCCAGAAGTCCTTTGCTGCCAGGGGCACAATGACATGTGGCACCATCCGTAAAAATCAGAAGGGTCTCCCCAAGTCCTTTTTAGAAGAGCCCCTAAACTTGGAGAAAGCAGGGCTGTTTGTTCTGAAAACCTGATGGTAAAATTCAAGGACAAACGGGATGTCCTTGATTTGACCAGTCTCCACGCCAATGAATCCACCCCAATCCCAGTCCGTGGAAGCATAGGACAGGTCAACAAACCTGTGTGCATCCAGGAGTAGAATCGTTTTATGGCAGGGGTTGATCTTTCCGACCAATTAACGCAACCCTACAGTGCCATACGAAAATCTAGGGTACGGTATAAGAAAATAGTAGTGTACCTTACTGAAGTGGCACTCTGCAATGCATTTGTACTCTATAAAGCGGCTGGCCACAGGGAGTCTTTCTTGGGTTTCCAGGAAATAATTATAAAGAAATTAATTTTTGGAGACTAAGGTGAAGGAAGCAGTTCTAGTGGGACCTCTAGGATAGTCCCCGGGCAACACTTCCCTGGGTTATAGGGGTTAACCATTTTTCCTTATCCTCTTCTTTTAATGACCATTTCTATATTATCCCATCAATTCACATGTCCCAGTCTTGGATATGTTCCAGGAATCCATAGAAAACGATCTTAGAATTCTTTACACCAGTTTATGAAAATAATTTAACTAAAAGAGAAGCTCAAGCAATTAAAGAACTCAAAAACAATCCATATATACTAATCCGCCCATCGGATAAAGGTAGAACAGTCATTGTTTTGGACAGAGAGCTTTATGTTCATACTCAAGCTAATATCATGCTCGGTGACACCAAAATTTATCCTAAATTACCATCCGGCCTGACCATTGATGTACTCAGCAATATCCGACAGCTAATAAAGGAAGATGTACATCTGGGTTTTTTCAATGATTGCGCTGCTGAATATCTTATACCAGATGCTCCCATATGTGCCAATTTTTGAATTTTACCAAAAACCCACAACTTGGGCTTTCCCCCACAATTTCGGCTGAATGATTCTTGTACCAATTATCTTATGGAAAGGTTGGTTACATGGTTGGATACTTTACTACAACCCCTCGTGGTTAGATTACCTGGTTACATTAAAGACACTGCAGCAGCGTTAGAGGTCGCTAATGGTCCGAAAATGATTCTTGGCTATCCTGCAATGTGTCGGCCCTATACACGTCCATTCCTCACCGTCTGGCGTGTGGGGCCATCGCATACAATCTTAAGAAAAATATTTCTTACTCCATTAATTTACAAGAATATACGGTGTCTGTTTTATCTTTTTTAGTGCACAATAATTTTTTTATTGATGATTGTTTATTTTTACCGGTAACAGGTTGCCCAATGGGCGCCTGTTTTCTCCTTCCCTCGCCAACCTTTATATGGCGTTATGGGAGGAACAATATTTATACCATTGTGACAACCCATTTACCCATCAGGTGGTATGGAAGATATATCGAAGACTGCCTCCTGGTGTGGTGTGGGCAGCGGGAGGCAGTTTTTGATTTCATATCTTACATCAACACCAATAACTTAAATCTTACTTTTACTTTCGAATATCGCGGCTTAACCATTGTCTTTCTTTATGTTGAGCCCAGTGGTGACTCATTTAATGCACACTAAAATTTATCGTAAGAATTTATCGTAAGTCCACTAGTGGGAATACTCTTAAGATTTAACAGTTGCCGCCCTCAACATACAACAAGAAATTTGCCCATTGGTGAATACACTAGAACCAAGCACAGCTCCTCGGATACTCCAGTATACATTGCTGAAAGTAGTCATTAAATCTAGATGACGCTACAGAGGTTGTTCCTCTTCTATTTGTCGGTGTGCAAATGTCCAGATAAACCAGTGTTTAGTACCCAATATTCTCCAGTTTTTTTCTCAGATTATGCAACTCTAGACGTGTCCCTACATTGGCTACCACTCTATCCCCCAATATTTTTACTAATCAAGAACGCACCCTGACGTGGCTTACCTACAAAGGCAGTTTTTGCTGTGGGGGAATGAGGTGCAATGCGGGGGAATTCATGCAAAAAACTTCTTGTTTTACATCTACAGCCAATAACAAAAAGTTTAATATTTCCAGATATATGAATTGCGAGACCACTTTTGTGGTATATCTCGCTCAATGTACGATCTGTAAATTACAGTATGTTGGCTGTACCTATAGAAAACTGAAAGACAGGCTGTCTGAACACATTACAGGGGCTAATCCAAAAACAATAGCCAGAATTTTTAATCTGTCGGGATTATCTTGAAGTACCATTTAACAAACGTAGTGGTGATAGAGTTAAAACTCTCCACATGAAGGAGGCTAAATGGATTTTACAACTTGACACTGGACATCCCTCAGGATTAAATTACAAAACGGATTTACTTCACATTTATTAGCAATTATAATTATCTGCAATTATAATTTTTTCTGTTCTAAAGTTTAATCCTTGATACTAGATATCTTCTTTTTGTCACGTTTCTTATTGTTGCCTAATTATTAACAACCCAGTGTGTAGGGTGTATGATATTTCCTCCTCCCTTCTTATACCGGTCTGTTACTCTAGTATGATAGGTATGAATAAGGACCTATGTGTTTAGGTCCGAAACACATGACCTGCTATTTCCATGGAATTTTTAATGTGTTTAAAAAACTTTTTAAATCTTTTTTGCCTGATGCCAATGGATTTCTTTCTTCAATTTTAAATATACTTTTTGTCCCCGAGTCCGGATTGGGTTTACCATCGTGGCACGGTGTGCACTAAAGCTACATGACCTGCAGGTGAGCATACACCTTTCTTACTTGTTTTGTATTTTTCCATTACTATATTCAGGCGGTTCCCCCCAGAATCCCTTACTAAATGAAAATCCCCGTTGTGTGGAGTTTGACAATCCACTTGTTGAACGCCGTCTGGGTAAACTGGACTGGTGTAGGTGCACACAATGTGTTGTTATGCCAACAGAGATTGAAAATCTCAGAACATGAATTTTTTCCCTTTTATTGTACATGTCCCGAAACAGTCCAAAAAAACCTCTGCGGGATTGCAGAATTACATCGACCCCCACCACAGTGTCAAGAGAACAGGTAAAGAGCCTTATGGCAATTATTATATATGTATGTTTGTAAGACAAACATTAGAGACAGGAAAGGCACTAGGACAAAACTATACCTTAGACTAGTTTTGGTTAATTGTGAGTCCTGTGCAAGTCACACACCCAAAATAATGCCTTACCAAACGCACATTAATTATACAGAACCTATTGTACCCCTCACAATGAGGTGAACAAGAAAGGCAAAAAAATACATAAATGGTCAGGTAAAAAAAATTGACAATCTTTATTTAAACAGTTATGTACACAAAAAAATTACAGTTTAAAAGTATAGATAGCCAAAAGCCAGGATTGAGATGGTGGTGTACAGCATCAAGAAGCAGTCAAACCCGAACATACTGAGAAAAGTATGGAATAAAATTCAGTATAAAGAAGGGCTGGTGTGTAGGGATATGCGGCTACATATAATGTTATTGAATGTAAGTATAGCGTAGGTGCTAGCACGATAAACATTCAAGCCAATTCAATAAACAAGAACAAAACCGTTTTTAAAGGGTGAGAGCCAGTTCTTACCAGGTATTAAATAAGTGGTAGTTCCGATGTCCGGGGATGACTGCCGCCCCGACGCGCGTTTCGTCTCGTATAGAGCCTTCGTCTGGGGGTGGCGTCATCCCGGTCAGAGTTCACCTATAAACATAGCGTGGGCCAATGGGAGCGAGCTCGCCGCACCATGTTATCGCGAGAGGAGAAGCAAGTGACGGGATCACGTGATCCCGGCATACTCGCGCATGCGCGGATGCTACACTGTTACCTAGTAACGTCTAAATACAGATATACCACTCCCGCTCATGCGCAGTGCGGTGCTGCAAATATATATCAACACCAATGCAAATTTCATATTGTTATATTCTATAGGTACCTAATTAAAGTGACAAATGCACGTAAACAGACTGGCCAAAAGGAATAGCCTAATTAAGCGGTTCCAGAACCTCCCTTTTAATATTGAATCAATATTGTGATTGTACATGTCACGGAGCCAGAGATATCCACCCTAAAGTAATAGACAGAAGTGCTAGCTATGTATGAGGCTTGGACTCCCAAATGGAACTTTAATAGTGATTCACTAAGATTTAGGCGTCAGAGATTAGAAGTTCGGGTCATCTGAAGGCTCCAAGGAGGAGGAATAGTGAGCTGGACCGAAAATCTGGTGGAGCTCCCCCTGACATTTCTATTCCCCATGTCTACAGTAAATGTATGGGGTCAGTTTATGGCAGCATGGGGGAAGAGTAAATTGGTTGGGTATAGGCACTTAGGCACATAGACCATGTCCCACGAGGTGGCATTCACAGGTGGCTTTTTGTGTCCCAAACGCATGTATCATTACTAATGCGTTGGTTTGGAAGCGTCTTTGTTCATTGTTGGAAGCGTAAGCAGCTATGAAACAGCTGCTCACACTTCTGGCCAAGAAGAAAAAAACGCTTTCAAACCAACCAAACACATGGTAACATGCAAAAAACATGCATTTAAAATCCCATCCAAAAACGCCATGTGTAAACCCACCCTACGTTTTTGTAATGTGATGCAGCATTATAATGTATTTGTATTCTTACCCTTGTAGATCCGGCGATCACGTAGGTCCGGGATAGCCGCGCATCTGTTTGCGGTCATATGACTGGATCACGTGACGCCTTCTACAAACACACTCCCCCGTTTTTTTTAGTTAATGACACACTATTATGGGTGACGCCGGCGGGAGGGTAGATATAAGCCCCTACCCGCCCACGTCCCCCATACGGCCAGACGATGCTCAGGAGTGCGCGAAACAGTTCGTTGCCGGAGTTTGCAGCGTGTAGCACCTCCCTGTCCTATGCACCGCTTTGAATAAAGAATATTCATTGTCTTTTCTTATTTGTGTAGACATTAGGCAGAGCCATTCAAATGCTGGGGAGGATTTTATTAATGGTCATCTAAGAGCATGTGGTGTTTATGTTCAGAGGCATCGATTAAGAGCCATTCTGCATGAAATTGATCCAGAAGGGATAGCACTGAGAAGAAACCTAACCACTTTGAGGAGAATTTATTATTCATCCTGTCCTAACTATGTTTGGCATATAGATGGTCTTCACAAGCTGGTTGGATGGAAATTGGTAATCCATGGGGCTATTGTTGGATTTAGCAGACAAATTGCGTTCCTCTCATGTCCGTCAAACAATAAAGCGGACACAGTTTTGTCATTGTTTCAAAATTCTGTGTCAGTCCATGGTTGGCCATGACATGTGAGGACAGATTTAGGAGGTGAAAATCAGAAAGTGTGGGAAGCCATGATTGATCATCATAACACCGTAGCCAGTGTAATACCAGGAAGTTCAGTACACAACGAGACGATTGAACGCTTGTGGAGAGACATTAATCGTCTGATCAGTTCTGTTTTCAGATCAATATTTTAAAAATTGGAAAATGATCACTTACTGGATCTTTCGAATGAAACTGATCTCTTTTGCTCGCATTGGGTCGTTAAAACACTTCACAGCATCTCATCGGAAGCCAACTACACTCCCCATCAGTTGGATCAAATGAACTCCATCAACATCCGTCTTCAGAGGAAGAACCGGGCAATGTTTGCTGACCCACATCTCCCATATGTTGAAGTGCTGGAAATAATGCTTTTTCCATCTAACCTTACAGAAAAAGTTCCAGTTCCTCAAAATTCAGTCACCCAAGATAACTGTGAACAATTGTATGAAAAGGCAATAGATATAGTCAAAGAATTTGTTACTGAAATGTTACTACGAATGTTTAACTGTTCACAGTTCTAAATTGTCATTGTAACGTTTTGATAACTCATAATGTGGCACAAAGACGATCACAGTTGTTCCTGCTCCATAGAGTGTATCGGAGGCCACGGGTGTTGAAAATGATGTGTTTGAGGGGGATGCTTGCTGCCCACGGTGTTCAGAGGATGATGCGGATGACTTTCATATGTTTTGGACATGCAGGGACTTGATTGCCCTGTGGAGAATAGCATTGGAATTGATACATAGGGTGTTTGGAGTGACGGTGCCGAGGAACCCGAATGTGTGCATGTTAGGATTTGTGGGAGAGCTTGATGGTACCAGAAAGGAACAGTTAGCGGTTGCAAAGGTGCTGTCTCAGGTACACAAGTCTATTTCTATGCATTGGTTGGATGCTGCCGGGCCGAGAATGAGAGAAGTGAAGGGTGCATTGAATAACACCATATGGATGGAGCTGAAGGTGTATGTGAAAAGGGGTGCTGTGAGCAAATTTGAGAAACAGTGGGGCAAGTTGCTTGACTTTTCGGGAGTGGCCTCGGAGGAATTGCTACAGAGCTGGATGTGGACCAGACTGGGGGGATTATTAGGGGTGTCAGCTGCGGTGTGTCTCCTAACAGTAAGTGAGGGTTAGAAGGGGGTGGTGGTGAGCTGGCATAGTTATGAGGATAGGTGTAATTGACCGGATCGTAGGGATGGGGGGGGATTGGGTTTGACCATGCTATCATCATTTATTTCTGCTGAAGTCTTTGATTTTAATGCTATTATTAAACAGTTTTTTATTCTGTGGTATATGCACCAATAAAGTGTTGTTTGATTTAAAAAACAAAAAAAATTATTATAGTGTTATTGGTGTAGTCTTCCCCTGAACGGTGCTGGTGCTGCCCCTCTCCGACACTTGCTGTCTCTATCCCAGGACTTCAGCTGCTCTGCATCTTCCAGACCTAGGTAGAGATGAATATAATGATGATGCAGCAGCAGTCAGTACGCTGGATCATCACTGTTCCTCTGCTGCGGCGTGTAACAGAGGCCAAAAGCTGCAATGTGATCATGTTGTCTCACCTAGCAGCATCGGAGCTGTACAAAGCCGCAGCAGAGCAGAGGATTGGACCGCTGCTGGGGAACGGAGGAGATCTGCAGTGTATTATTTCTTATTTACACTTCAATGGAGAAGGAGAGAAGCCACAATACGAGGAGGAGATGAGAGGCCAAAATACAAAGAGTAACTGAGAGCGGCCACAATATCAGGGGGAGGACTTTTAGGATCCAGCCGTTAGGAGCAAGTTACACTCTTTAGATACGCTGTCAAGTGTTTTCTCTCCCCCTTCTTCTCGATACCAGCATAGGTCATTTTTGTACCCGGGATGTACTTTTAGTTTTTTTCCCAGACATTCCAAAAGGGTCAATCATTCCAGACAGTTTTTGTTAGTATGTGTATAATAAAAGCCTTCTGTTTGACCATTCTTGCATCCAATGAGACCATGCAGGTTGGGCCCAGTTTTCTGGTTGCCCCATCTCTCTACTGTGCGGCACCGAGATCATTTTTGGACAAATATCTTCTTACCCTTCTCAATGTCTCCCATTATGGCTTAGATCCTAGAGCTGGTGCACCGACTTGCTGCACTGCTATGCTTTAAATTGCTTTAAGTTTCTATGGTCAGGGGAGTGGAAGCAGTTCCTTGAGATGGTGTTCCTCTAGATGAGATCTATAAACTCATACAAACACTTACTAAGCAGCGTCATGAAGGTATATACAGGATCCCAACTCCAAACTCCTCTCTCTTAACGCAAGGGGCCACTTTTTTTGGCTAATTTATCTTAGCTTCTTTTCACTTTTGTTAAATGTCGCGCTTCGTGATGTTTTTCCCTGAGACTTTTCCTACTGCTGTGACTTTTTAAATCAAAAAGGCGCAGCCAGCAGAATACTATAAATACACTTCAGCTGCCTCATTCCTCTGTTTCCAATGGACAATCATGAAGAGACGCCACATTCTGACACCCATTGCAGGCCAAGCAGCTACCCAAACATCTACCCAAACATCTACCCAAACATCTACCCAAACATCTACCCAATCTTACGCTCTCGAACCCTTTGGTAAGTCTACCAAACCTTCATAAAACACTAGATATATATAGTCACTTCTCTGGGTATAAGATTAATAGACATAAGACCGAGGCCCTCTCCATAAATATCCCCCCAAATGAGCTGGCAGCTCTTCAGGGTTCTTTTAAATATACATGGCAGGAAGAATCGCTGAAGTATCTGGGAGTACAGATTACTCGAACTTATAAGACTCTTTACACTGCTAACTTCCCACCAATGATCAAGGAAATTCAGGATCTCTTAACCAAATGGCAACCTCTACATATATCGTTGCTGGGTCGTATAGCAGCTGTCAAGATGTCTATTCTACCAAAGATACTGTATCTGTTCGAGACTCTACCAGTGGCAGTCCCAATGGGGGTGCTGGGTAAATTGCAGTCTATGTGTTTGAAATTCGTATGGGGAGGCAGGAGCCATAGGATTTCTAAAACAGTGTTAACAGCGGGGGCGGCTAGCGGAGGACTAGCCCTTCCCGACTTTAAACTTTATTATTTGGCGACCCACCTCCGTCACATTGCCTCCTGGTCCACAATGCTTGCCTATAATAGATGGACGGAGCTTGAAAAGCTATGGATAGCCCCACTACACCCAGCCACTTTAATATGGGGTCCCCCACCGGTAGGTTCTACTCTGACATTACTAGGTCCCATGCAATTTACCCGAGACATCTGGTATAGATGCAGGATACGCTTTCAATTGGCCTCCATGCAATCGCTCCTTACTCCAATACTATACACATCACATCTCCCAGATAGTCTCACTAGCAGTTACAGGCCCTGGGTGCAAGCCGGTACTTTCCAAGTCCGGACCCTGCTGGATCCCCATACCAGGAGAGTGCTCCCACTGAGGGACCTCGTGGATAAACATCCGTGTCTGGTGGGGGCAGAATTCACTTATCACCAGATTACACATTTTATTTCATCCCTCTTAGGTCCTGAAGTCCCTCCTAGACCTACACCATTTGAATTGATTTGTTCGGAGGGTCCTTCTGCTAGGGGCCTGATTTCCAGCCTATATTCTATACTTAACGAGCGGTTGAATATCTCCCATCCCTACATGACTAGGTGGGAAAAATGGATAGGCAAATGCTTTACTCCTGAACAATGGCAGATTATTTGGGCAAGAGCCCGCCAATCATCTATTTGTACGCTATATAAAGAAAACCAACTTAAAATTTTGCTAAACTGGTATCGCACTCCTGAGCTTTTACATAAATTCTACCCATTAGTTCCTAATCTCTGTTGGAGGTGTGGAGGGTCGGATGCTACACTGTTTCATATTTTTTGGAGTTGCCCTGCCCTTCTACATTTTTGGCTGGAGGTTAGGTCCCTTGTTGGGGGGGTCCTCAATGTACAAGTCCCATTGGACCCTGAAATTTATGTGCTTAATTTGTATCCTAGATCTCTCAAGGGTCCGAGTGCCAGGTTGTTCCTTCATATAGTAACAGCAGCGAAATGTTTGATCTCTTTGCATTGGAGACGCTCTGCGCCTCCATCATTACTGGAGCTATATGCACGTTTGAGAGATCTCCGATCGATGGAATATATTACTGCTGTACTTCGCCACACTAGTGAAAAATTTGAAAAAACCTGGACTTTATGGGACGAATATAACGCTAGATTGATTTCCTGATTACTAATGTTTGATTATGCTAATAGAGATGCTATCATAACTTTGCTATTGTATTGGAAATACTTGTTATATGTGACGAAAGTTAATGTGGTTCTATTTAGTTTTCTTTTTCTTTGTTCCATTGCCATAGAACCCTATATTGATTGAGGTTCTCATGTTTGCATTACATGAAAAGCACCGATTGTATTTGTATTGTAAAAATTATGAAAAATTAAAATAAAGAGTTGAAAAAAAAAAAAAAGAATTAAAACCGTATTACATCAATGCTTCAACGTGTTTCATACTTGCAAATAGCATTTTGATACATTTGACACAATAAGGGCTCATCCACAATGCCGTCTGTGGGGACGTACATGTGTCTGCATCGCACCGTTCCGCACTGCACACAGGGAAAAGATAGAACCTGCTCTACCTTTTACATGGTGTGGGTCCATGCGTTGCTGTTTCCTATGGAGAGAGGAGAGGCCACCTCCTCCTCCGGGCATACCGCGTGTGAATGCTGCCTAAGAATGTGCTCAATTACTTAAGGCTAATCAGTCACATGTTGTCAAAAATAAATCTCTGATGGCATTAAAATAACATAACATTTTCTTACTGTGCATGTAAGTGAAATAAGTACAAAATCAAAGAAGTGTGTGTGTGCCTTATATGTCCCCTGTAATAACTTGCCCCAGGCTGCACATGTGCCGATGGCAAGACAAGTTCACATTAATGATATTCTTCTTCTGAAAATTGCTATACAACAATAAATACATGTTCTAAATTGTGTCATTAGTCAAATTAAATTTCAATCTATAAATTTATTGAAAATCGGACCGGTCAAACATAATTAGTTTCGCTGCGTACTATATATTTATTTTAGCGTTGCAAAATTCTAGAGTCAAGTTCTTGTCACACGTAAAAACTGAACTAGGAGCCGATTACTTTACTAAGCAGCTCTTAGTGCCAGTGTAAGGGTCTTCTTAGCTTGGCTTATACACTTGGCTTATACACAAGTCAGGAAAACATAAAAATTTAAAGATACACCTTTCTGTGTCCCTGATGCCCTGGGTCCTCTGCTGTCTTCTCTCTGCTGTAACAGCGTCTCTGCCGGCCAACGCATACTGTGATGCGGCCACTGGTGACGTCATAGTATGCGCTGTCTGGCAAATTGCATAGCAGCGCCTCTGCCGCCTGTTAGAGCATGGAGAAGACAGAAGAGTACCCGTGACGAGCATTGGGGAAGCAGTAAGGTGGTTATGTAATTGGTGTTTATTTATATGTGATGTGTATGTACAGGGGGGCTGGCTATATTACTGGTGGGCTGTGACTCGCCTTATCCTCTAGTCAATATTTTTTGAACATTGATCTTAGTTGATATATGGTGACAATTTTTTATTTTTTTAACCCCTAGGCGCGCCAGAACTTTAGTACGTCCCGGTGGCTAGATGCTTAGGATGCACTATAACGTCCTGCTTCTGGCACTGGCTCATGAACGGAGCCGGTACCAGAAACAGCGGCTGTCAGCTGTCTATCACAGCTGACACCGCGCTGTAACACCCGCTATCGGAGCTGACTCCGATCGCGGGTGTTAACCCCTTACACGCTGTGGTCAAGCATGACCGCGGCGTGAAAGGGTGTTTCCGCTATGGATCGGATCCCCTGTGCCGCTTACCGGGGGATCCGATCCACTTCAGGGCAGCTCCAAGAACTGGCATGTGCCCCGGAGCTGCCCGGTCTCCCTGCCAGTCAGACCCCTTCCGGGTCTGACTGTAAACTGTCTGAGCATGCGCGAGCATGCCAGACAGATTGCACTGCTCTACATTAAAATAGTATTGTAGAGCAGTGTATTGAACTTAGTTCAAGTAAGCATAAGTAAAAAAAAAAAGTGAAAAACACTGAACACTACACATTAGAATAAATAAAAAATAAATACATTAAAATATAAACCCCTAAAATGTCACTGGACGCACTGGGCCACAACGGAGCAGAAACATCACTTCCGTTTTCCGGGCCTAATAACGCTTATACCAGAGAACAGCAGCGCAGCTTTCCCTTGCGGGTGTACCCGCTCTACACATGCCCTGAGCGCCTTAGCGGTCACAGAACCGCACTTTCTTAACTCCACTATACCTTGCAATCCGGTAAGTACATATTCATTGTACTATGTTACCATGTTTTTGCTTTTTGCGATTTAAGTCCACCGGTACATTCATCTTTACCTATTGCAGAGATGTACTATCCCTTCCTTGGTACTTTGACGTACCCCAATGGCTGTTTTCTACCTGCTATACTTACATATTGTATGTACCCTATTCACTCCCCCCTGGATGTATATCTGATCATATGAACCCAGAATATTATACATGTCTTACATATGTCTTTAATGTATACATGTATACCATATGCTTCATTTGCAGCTCTGAATTTCTCCTTGATGCAAGGACTTTCTACCACCAGGGTTCTTATGTATGCTCTCATGATACTATCCAACCCACCACTGTTCACCAGTGATGTATTCCATACACAATTTTCATTTTTTTTAAGTCTATGTTCTAATGATATATTTTGTTACATTTGTACAGTGCCTGATGAAGGTCTAAGATTGTAAGACCGAAACACTGCATTTTTGTGGATTGCTATCTCACTTGAATAAAATACACTATCTAATATTCATCTATCAAGGAGTGCAAAGTTTCGGAACCGCATAGTCACCAACAGATGATTCCCCTTCACGCAGGTTCAGCTGTGCAGTCTCAGCTGAAGACGCCCGTGCAGGTTCCTCAAAGACTGACCGCAACTCAGCAAAGGAGGAGGCGATGCCAGCTGTAACCGAGTCTTTCTGTCCCAGAGAGGGGACTTCCCGGAGAGGAGACTGATGATGAAAGCCACCTTAGACTGTTCCGTGATGAAGTGAGTCGGCATAAGCTCAATGTGCAGGGAGCACTGGGTGATAAAGCCCCTGCACAACTTAGGGTCCCCATCATATTTTGTAGGCATGGAGAGTCTCAGCCTAGAATCAGCGGCAGGCAGGCAAACCGGGGTAGCGGGAGAGGCCGGAGGAATCTGAAGCTGTTGCTGAGTGGCAATCAGCCCAAAAATATGAAACTCATGCACTTTCTGGAAATTCATACCACTAAAAAGAATAGAAGCAGAAAGGAGAATGTTACCTGAACTATATTGTCCGATTTTTGGTTGGGTTTCTGCAAAGATAATTTTGTGAGCCTGATAACACTTACCTGTCATGGTACAGCACGTTCCCTCAAACTTCTATAAAATTGTTTTTACCGGATAATGGCATGCTGTGGAATACCGGCATTTAACTTTGTAAACAAGGTTGTCGAGGCAGGATTTGTAGATAATTCGTTTTTTTAATCTTGAACCTGTTCTAATTCAGATGGTGTTTGATAATTTGGGGAGCTTGGAATATATTTCCCATAAATGAGTGATGCAAATCCGACTAAATCAGAATGGTTGTAGTAAGTCTTCAGGGACATAGTCTTCATGTTTTGGGTCTTCTTAATGAACGCTGTCTTCTTCCAAAGAGACATCTTCATTACCATATGTTGGTTCGGTCCATCCAAAGAGACATCTCCGGTTCCGCGGAGACAGTTATCTATTAACCCCTTAAGGACGCAGCCACTTTATAGCTTAAGGCTCAGCCCAATTTTTTTGATTCTGACATGCGTCTCTTTATATGGTTATAACTTTTGAACATTGTTACTTATCAAAGCGATTCTGAGATTGTTTTAAGTGGTAAATTTTGGCTTCATTTATTTTGCATTTATTTACAAAAAAAAAAAAAAAGAAAAAATGATGAATTTTTCGAAATCATTACGTTTTCAGGCAGATAGATTTACCACCTAAATAAATTGCTGAATAACATTTCCCATTTGTCTACTTTACATTTTCAGCATTTTTGAAATGTCTGGATAATTTATAATTTATAATAGAGATTTTCCACATTTTCAGAATTGACCATTTTGAGGATAAATACCGTTTTGAAAGAAATTTTACATATTTAGCATCAAAACCCCCTATATAATCAACCCATTTTCAAATCTGCACCCCTCAAGTTATCAGAAACAGCTTTTAGGAAGATTGTTAACCCCTTGAGATCTTCATAGTAATTAAATCAAAATGGAGGTGAAATTTAAAATGGTCAAAATGTGTCGATTATACGTTCATTTAGCCCTAAAATTTACACATTTCCAAAAGATAGAAAGAGAAAACTCACCATACAATTTGTTCTACAATTTCTCCTGAGTACAGAAATTTAGGAACTCGTTTTTGAGGGCAGGAGTAGAAAAGCATCAATTCTGTACTGGATTTTTTACTTTTTTTTTTTTTGGTGTTCACTGTTTAGCCTAATAATCCTGTTATCTTTATTTTACAGGTCAATACGATTGCAGGGATACCAGACATGAATATTTTTTCTTATGTTTTACTTAATTTGTCAAATAAAAAACACTAATGTGGGGGAAAATCTATAATTTTTGTATTGTCGTCTTCCAAGTGGCATAACATTGTGACTTTTTTGGCTACGGAGCTGGTGGATGGCTTGTTTTTTGCGGGACATGTACTTTGCACTAGCATCATTCTGGAGTACATGTTTTTTTGATCACTTTTTAGCATTTTTTGTGGGATTGAATAGGTAAAAATCATAATTTTTGAGGGTTTATAATTTTTTTTTTAACGCCATTTATGGTGCGGGTTTAATAATTTTTTACTTTTATTCTACGGGTTGTTACGGATGCGGTGATACTATATATGTGGGGTTTGTGTTAGGATTTAGACTTTTTTATGGGTTATATGTCTCTTATCGGCAGTTCTTGCCCCCACTCGGACCCCAGTGATGCCACAGCAACGATCGGCGAACCGTTTTTGTGGGGGATCGTAGGGGAAAGAGCCCACATAGGTATGTTATATGCCGCGGTCACGCCGAACAAAACGGAATTTAACGGGTTTGAAAAAAAGAGAGTGGGCTCCGATCGCGGGTGTTACACTGGGGTGCCGGCTAGATATTACAGCTGGCACACCGTGTTTCCCGATGCCGGTTCGGCTCAGATCTTGAGCTGAACCGGTTAAACAAGCAGGCATTTTTTTTAGAACGATCTAAATCAAAATAAAAGGAAAATAAGAAAGAACACTATAAACCTGGCTGGCTTTTTTAAAAAAAAAATTCTAGAAACTGATGAATCT
The DNA here is from genome assembly GCA_019512145.1 of Engystomops pustulosus. Lineage (NCBI taxonomy): Eukaryota > Metazoa > Chordata > Amphibia > Anura > Leptodactylidae > Engystomops > Engystomops pustulosus. The sequence goes on from WNYA01001008.1 coordinate 43,774, forward strand.
TATCTATCTGTAATTATGTAAATTAGACATTGCCCCACATTTATCAAAACTAGCGAGTCTGTACCATGTGCAAAGTGCGGGAGATTCATCAAAACTGTTGAATGGTCTTCATAAATCTGGTGCTCCCTGCACTGCTCTGGAAGTGTGCACCTTGTTCACGCTGCAGAATTTAGGAGCACTTCAGTAATTTAGGCGCACTATTATCTGTTTTGTCAGACAGTGCAGCCGTGACACAAAACTTTATACGTTATAAACACCTGTGTAGAAGTTTGCTCTGAAAAGAACGTGCAAAGTCCGACAAAGAATGGTGTAGGGGCTTTAAAGGGGTTTTCCTGTGAAGGCAAGTTAGGCCCTATCCACAGGATAAGGCCTAACCCACTAGTCAGTAGGGGTCTAAGTGGTGAGACCCCCGCAGATGGTGAAAACGAGGGGTCCAACCGACCCCTCGCCAGCAAAGGGGAGGCCGGCATGACAGGGAGTTGTCAGGAGGTGGAGGAGCAGAAGAATGAGTACACACGTACCTCACAATGTTGGACATGTTAGCGCTGATAAAACATCTCCGGTTGGCATCAGCAGGCAAGAATGGCGCCCTGGTGCGGGAAAGAGTGGCGGCTGTGCTGCGGTCCGGGATACTAGGGAGCACTGGAGACATAGAACCGGAGCTGCCTGCTGAAGTGTTGCAGGACCTAGGGAGAGGGGCACGGCGCTCAGAGGGGAGAGGGGAGCGGCTGAGCCCAGAAGTGACCCCCACGGACACGGAGGAGGGTAAGTAGCCCCTCTCGGGACCCTGCGCCACGCGAGCGAGTCACTCATGCTACCCAGAGGCGCAGGGGCGGCAGGAATCCTGTTAACCCGTCCTGTTCCGCGGCATGGGGGCGAATAGCGGCACAGAGAGTCTCGTCCCCCCCGAGGCCAGTGCAGCGATTGGCAACGAGGAGGTGATGAGCCGGCCGGGAGCGTGGCTAGTGCGGCAAGACAGCGGGGGGGAGGATGTGAGCAACAGGAGACGTGGCAGGGAAGAGACCAGGAGGAAGGAGGCGGAGCTTGCGGGAGCTCCGTTAGATCGCTTACACCTAGGGGATCCGAGGGATCTGAAGCCCGCTGCTGCGGCTGTGGAGGCCAGTCAGTCAAAGGAGATGGCGTCAGGCATCGTAGCAGCCAGGCCCGTAGGAAAACGCGCTACCGAGTCCTTATATGTTGCGAGAGGCGCGGTGGTTCACATGCACCCCTGCCATCCAGGTCAAGGTTTTTCTGATATGATGGGTCTCGGAGTGGGGGGATCGTTCAGGTGGTGGGGGTATGGGTCACGGAGTGTGGGGGGATGGGTCACGGATGGTGGGGACTGGGTCACGATGGGGGTGGAGGTGGGGGGAGGTCTGGGTAGGAGTGGGGGAAGTGGGGGGATGGGTCCGGATGGGGGGAATGGGTGGGATGTGTCGCGGAGTCGTGGGAATGGGGGGATGGGCTTCGGAGTGGGGGAAGTTGGGGGGGATGGGTCCGTGAGTGGGGATGGGGATTGGCGGGTCGGGGGGATGGCGGAGTGGTGGGGTCGCGGAGTGGGGGATGTGGTCCGGAGTTGGGGTGTGAGTGGTGCCGGCAATAGCCGATCGGGCCGAGTGAAGGGGAGCGGATAGGAATTAAGGCTCTGGTGGTTAGTGCAAGAGAGTTGCCGGATAAGTGAGTGGGACACATGTGGGGGTGGCCCCGTTGGCAGCGTTGGATGCCTTGGGGGTGGCAAAGTGGAGGTGGTGGGGTGGCAGTGCATCGGGCCTGTTGTAGCAGTGATCGGTGCAAACAGAGAAAAGATAAAAGGGGAAGAGTGTTGTGCTGGGACAAGACGCTAGGGTCAAAGGGAGGTACTTTCTTTGAGGTCCTGCTTCTGGGGTCGCACTTGAAGAGGTTTAAATAAAGAATTTTGCGGGGCGAATTTGGAACAAGTACGGGATAATGAAACTCAGAAGAGGATGAGTAGGAAAAGAGGTGGCGCATGATTCCTGCATGACTTTTCATAATTGAAAAAGCCTTTGCAATTCTAGCGCATTGTGATAGTGAGAAGGCTCTAGATAATTGTCGTTCGTGTGGTGGCCTATCTGTATTTGTTTGACTTTCGGATGCAGTGGGGAGTGCTTATATTAGGGTGTATTGGGGTCAACACGGCTGCTCTATATAAGCAGTTTAGGCAGAACTGTGGTGCGTCCCAGCACTCAGTGGGACAGCAAAAGGACATAGGATTGGTTGAAGGTGATTGCGCCCACTGGTTTGCCATCGTTTCGGGAAGAGGGCCGGGGCACACAGCCATTTTAGTTCAGCAAACAGAGGGGTAGGTCCCGGGTCGAGCAGCGGAGGGCGAGCAAGATCCGGTGGTTGTCGTTTTGGCAGTTAATGACGGCCAATGTAAAGTGGAGCGGGCCATAGTTTAAAGGGCCACGTTGTTCTGTCTGTGCCGGAACGTCCTGGGGGCTATTCTGAATTTTTAGAGGCGAGAAGGGCTATGTCCATTACGCAAGGGGGAGACTCCGGGAAGTTGCAAGATGATGGAGCCCTTTCTAAGTGAGGTATCCTCAGTAGGTATTTGGCGCAGAAGAGTTTTGGGGGGGGGGGGGGGGGAGGTTTTGTATTCGGCAACCCGTAGAACATTGAAAATCGGTGTAGCAGTTTTCTGAGGGTATAGTTACCCAAAAGTTGGAAAAAAAGTGCATCTAGGGAGGATGCGGGTCCGTTTGCAAACGTGCCTTGTTAGGATTTGTGTGTTCCCACTGGTCGTGACGCTAAAATTATAGATTGGTATCCCATTGTCGTATCCCAGTGGCTTGTCTGACATGATGGATTCCGGGGAAGATGTCGTCGTGGTTAGTGACTACCGTTCTTTAGACACGGCGGTGGAAGGTAGGAATTGGCATAGGACACTGCGGCTAAGACAGATATTGAGGCCGCTTTTCGTCTGTCTACCTAAATCCGGAAAGCTGCGATTGTTGGCTGTGTTTTTGGGCAGGAAGTTACTGCTGTTGATCGTTGTTTGCCATGGGGTGTTCCTTTTCTTGGCGGCATTTGAAAACGTTTATGCTCCTTCCTGAGAATGGGTATGGCGGGACGTGGCGGGGGGTCTCGTCATGTCATTCCATTATTTAGATGCTTTCTTTATATTGGCCCCGAAGATATTCCGTTTTTGTCAAGCGTTGTTGCCACCGGGGAATGGTGTCGATAAAGTTCGGGGTTCCCCTGGCGGCAGGAAAGACGAGCTGTCCCAATGTCGTGCTTGGTCTGTTGTGGTGTGGAATTGGACACAGAAAAAATGAATTCAGGTTGCGCGGCTGATAACTGGAGGGGCTGAAACGGGAAAGGTTAATTAGACGAGGGTCCAAGTCATTGTTGGGTCAGAATTAAATTTGCGTGTACGGCATTAATTCCGACATGGGGGATATTTTTAGTCGACAGCTAGCCATGCGACGTCGGGTAGTTTCGGTCACCGCATCACATATGTTTCGGCAGTTGTCAAGAAGATTTGCAGATGATTTGGGGTAGTATGGCAGTCGGTAATTTTTAGTATGGTCTGTATAAAACGGGAGGTCGTTGATTCAGGAGGAGGTAGGGATAACAGTGATCTGGACTGTTTTTCGGATCGCCGCGGGTTCAGTGGGTTTGGGTTCTATTGCGATGTGGCATGGTGTGTGGTCAGTGGCCCACGGCAGTGGGTAGAGCAGGGTTGGTGTACGAACTTGGCCTCTTTTGGAATTTTTTCCCGATGATGGCGGGTGCGATGACATGTGGGGTTGACTATTCATACCCGGAAATAAGAGGGTTAGTTTCTCATTGTGACAATCCACAGCGGGAAGTGTGTTTTAGGGCGTGGCCCATGCGCGCAGCATAGGAACGGGATCCCATGTCAGAGAAGCTGTGGAGATTGTTAAAGTGGCAGGGTCCTATTGTTGCGTCAAACCTTTGCCAGTAACACGTGGTTCATCGCTAATAATGAATGTGGGTCGGTTGGGAGAGTCCTGGTGCCCTGAATTAGTGGGAGTGTCGTTCTGAGGAAAATAAGTTAATGGCACTTTTAGTAGTGTTTGGACTGGGCGACGCTTGCTTATTGTCTGTGGCAGAATAAATAATAGGTAGCAGGTTGCGTTTGGTTTCAGAGGGTGGCTTGGACGTCTATCTACAAGAAGAGGAATTTTGTTTCAACAGGCATGAAGGGTTCAAAAAGGGAGTAGTGTGGGAAGGCGAGGCCAGTGTCTTTTTTTGTCGTTGGAAAAATTAGGGCAGACAATCTGTGGCAATGTATTGCGACGGATTATGAAGTCCGGTTTTTTCAATTAGCCTTGTTCTTGGGCCATTTTCGGGCACTTGAGGATCAGTTGCATTGGTGTCTACCAGGTAAATGGTTGGGGGGGGAATGGCGGGGGTGGGGGAAGGGATTGTGACCGGGAACAGGGGGCTGAGTGGCGCGGCAAGTGCGAGGGGGCTGAGTGGCGCGGCAAGTGCGAGGGGGCTGAGTGGCGCGGCAAGTGCGAGCGGGCTGAGTGGCGCGGCAAGTGCGAGCGGGCTGAGTGGCGCGGCAAGTGGCGCGGCAAGTGCGAGCGGGCCGAGTGACGGGGGAGCGGGAGAGGACTTAAGGGCTCTGGTGGTTAGTGCAAGAGAGTTGCCGGATAAGTGAGTGGGAAACAGTGGGGTGGGCCCCGGTGGCAGCGTGGATGCCTTGGTGGGGGCAAAGTGGAGGTGGGGGGTGGCAGTGCGCAGGGAGGCTGGTGTAGCAGTGTCTGTGCAAACAGAGAAAGATAAAGGGGAGAGAGTGCGGCTGGACGATAGGGCAAAAGGGGAAGTGTACGTTTGCTTTGAGGGCCTTCTGGGGTCGCACTTGAAGGAGGTTAAGGAGAAGATTTGGCGGGACGAATTTGGACAAAGTACGGGATAAGGAAACTAAGAAGGAGGATGAGGAGAAGAAGAGGTGGCGCATGATTCCTCAGACTTTTGCCTTTGCAATTCTAGCGAGTGTGATAGGTGAGAAGGTTCTGGATAATTGTTCGGGCCTTTTTTGTTATTTGCATGCAATTGGGGAGGCTTATAGGGTGTATGGGGGTCAGACACGGCTGCGCTATGATAAGCAGTTTAGGCAACGTAAGGTGGTGCGTCCGAGCATCAGGTGGGACCAAAAGGACATAGGATTGTGGTTGAAGGTGATGGCGCCCACTGGTTTTGGCCAGTCGTTTCGGGAAGGGGCCGGGGGCACCAGCCAGTTTAGTCAGCAGAAAGAGGGGGCAGGAGGAGCCACGGGGAGCAGAGCCGGGTTGTGTTGGCAGTTTAATGACGGCCAATGTAAATATGGAGCGGCCAGTAAGTTCAGGCACGTGTGTTCCGTCTGTGCCGGAACGTCGCATGGGGCTACGAAATGTTTTAAGAGAGGGAGAGGAAGAGGGGCTGGTCCAGTTACGCAAGGGGGAGACTCCGGTGAAGTTGCAAGAGATGGAGCCCTTTCTAAGTAGGTATCCTAAGTAGGTATTGCGCAAAGATTTTGGGGAAGGTTTTGTGGTTCCGGCAACACGGAGAAATTTAAAATCGGTGTACAGTTTTCTGGGGGTAGTTACCAAAAAGTTCGAAAAAGAAGTGCAGCTCGGGAGGATGGCGGGTCCGTTTGCAAACGTGCCTGTTAAGGATTTGGTGGTGTCCCCACTGGGGGACGCTAAAATATTGATTGGTTCACCACTTGTCGTATCCCAGGGGCTTGTCGGTGAATGATGGGATTCCGGGGGAGATGTCGTCAGTGGTGTATACGTCTTTTAACACGGCGGTGGAATGGGTAAGGAAGTATGGCAAGGGAGCACTGCTGGCTAAGACAGATATTGAAGCCGCTTTTCGTCTGTTACCAGTAAATCCGGAAAGCATGCAATTGTTGGGCTGGTTTTGGGAGGGAAGTTACTATGTTGATCGTTGTTTGTCAATGGGGTGTTCACTTTCTTGCGCATATTTTGAAACGTTTAGCTCCTTCCTAGAATGAGTAGTGCGGGACGTGGCGGGGGTCTCGTCAGTCATCCATTATTTAGATGTCTTTCTTTGTATAGGCCTGAAGGATACGTCAGTTTGTCAAGCGTTGTTGGCAACGGTGGAATGGGTGTCGGATAAGTTTGGGGTTCCCCTGGCGGCAGGAAAGACAGAAGGTCCCAAGTCGTGCTTGGTCTTTTTGGGGGTGGAATTGGACACAGAAAAAATGGAATGCAGGTTGCCGGCTGATAAGCTGGAGGGGCTAAGACGGGAAAGTTAAGTAGAAGTAGCTTCAGTCATTGTTGGGCAAATTAAATTTTGCGTGTCGCATTATGCCCATGGGGAGAATTTTAAGTCGAAGGCTAGCCAGTGCGACGGCGGGAGTATGGGCACCGCATCACTATGTTCGGTTGTCAAGAGATTTGCGAGATGATTTGGGAGTATGGCAGGAATTTTTAGGTCGGTATAACGGGAGGTCGTTGATTCAGGAGGAGGTAGTGGAAAACAGTGACTGGGATCTGTTTACGGATGCAGCGGGTTCAGTGGGGTTTGGGTTCTATTGTGATGGGCAATGGTGTGTGGGTCAGTGGCCCGCGGCGTGGGTAGAAGCAGGGTTGGTGAAGAACTTGGCTCTTTTGGAACTTTTCCCGATAGTGGTGGCGGTGACAGTGTGGGGTGAGCTATTCAGGTATAGGAGGGTGAAGTTTCATTGTGACAATCAAGCGGGAGTGGTTTAGGGCGTTGGCCCCTGGCACAGCAGAGGAAGGGATCCCATGTCCAGAGAAGCTGTGGGAGATTGTTTGAAAGTGGCGGGGTCGATTGTGCGGGCGTCCTTGGCCAGTAACACGTGGTCAGCTTATAATGAAATGTGGGTCGGTTGGGAGAGTCTGGTGCCTGAATTAGGGGGAGTGTCTTCTGAGGAAGATAAGTTAATGGCACTTTTAGTGTGGTTACGACGGGCGGTGCTGGCTTCTTGGTCTGTGGCAAGAATAAATAAAGGGGAAGCAGGTTTGGCGTTTGGTTTCAAGGTGGGGGGAGGACGTTATCTGACAAAAGAGTTTTTGTTTCAACAGGCATTGAAGGGTTTCAGAAAACGGGGGATTAGTTGTGAAAGGCGAAGGCCAGTGTCCTTTTTTGTTGTTGGAAAAATTGAGGGCAGTACTGGGCAAGGAATGTGCGACGGATTATGAAGTCCGGGTTTTTCAATTAGCCTTGTCTTGGCCATTTTTCGTGGCACTGAGGATCAGTGAATTGGTGTCTCCAGGTAAAAGGTTTGGGGGGAGTATTCAGCAAGAGGATGTATTTTTAGGGAATGGGAAAGTAGAGTTTACATTGAGAACATCTAAGACAGATCGGTGGGAAAAAGGGAGGTTGATAGTTTCAGGGGCTGTGGAGGCACAGGCACTTTTCATTGTGTTTACATTGACATTGGGCTTATTCTGGTTGACACTACCTCCACAGGAGGGGATTGTTGCTGTACTTATTAGGGTATCAGCAACAAAGGATTGTTTGCATGTACATTGGTACATTTTAAATGTTTTTATCATTTGTTTGTATCTCTGGTGTGATTTTTTTCATGAATAAAATTCTTTGTTTTTGTACGAATTTAACATTGGCACACAACTTAGCTTTATTTATTGGATAGGGGCTGTGGAGCGGTCACCGATGTGCCCGGTGGCTTGTTTGGAGAGTTTTTGGAAGGTGCGGGGGAAGGAGAAGGGTCCATTATTGCGCCATGCTGATGGCACATTTTTGTCACGATTTCAATTTACAGCGGTTTTTCGTCGAAGTTTGGCGGAGTTGGGATTGGACCCCAAGGAGTTTGCACCTCATTCTTTCAGGATTGGAGTGGCAACGGAGGCGGTAGCATGGGGTTTGGGTCCGGATGTAGTGAAAAGAATTGGGAGGTGGGAATCAAGAAGGTATGTTTCCTACGTTCGCCCGCATTTAGCAGTTTAAGGAGGTAGAAGACGGGGGATTAGGATGGGGTAATTATGGGGGTTGTGACCAGTTGGGGGGGGGGGGGGAATCAAGAGTGGTTGGTCTGTTGGGAGGTTATGTAATTTTCATTTTCTATTTCAGGAGCGACGGCTCACATGGTGTGGATTCTCAGGCACTCCTACGTGCATTGGGGTGCAGAAAGGGCCACGGTTCGCCCAGACGGGAGGCAGTTGGGTTTCCCAAGGGTAGAAGTGGCGGTAAGGTAGTTGGGTCTTAGAGGAATGAGGTGGGGGAGAGTCTTACAGGAATTCCATAAGTTCGTGAGGTTGGATAGGGTACCAGACATTTTGGTACTTCATGTTGGTGGAAATGATTTGGGAGTCCGGCTGGTGAGGGAGTTGATTCGGGACATGAAACATGACTTATTGCGCTTGTGGGTGGATTGTCCCAATTTTGTGGTGGTCCGGTCTGAAAATGGTGCATCATAAGGTTTGGAGGCAGGTTCGGTCGGTGTCCGGTTTAAATAGGACTCGGGTGAAGCTCAATAGGTCAATGGGGAGTTTTGTGGCGAGGAACGGAGGGTTGTTTGTTCGCCATGGCGAGTTGGATCCGGCAATGGGGAAGTACTGGTTGGCTGATGGAGTACATCTCAATGCCATCGGGATTGACATGTGGGCTTGGAATATTAGAGGTGGAATCGAAAGGGCGTTGTTGATGGTGGGGAGCCGGCATGCTTGAGGTGGTTGCAGCATGCCGGCCGTGGCAGGTGTGAGGACCTTGGAGTTGATGGAAAGTTCAGGTGATGGGAAACATACTGGTCGGTTTCCTTAAAAAAAGAAGTGGTGTTTGTTGGTTTCCCGCTGGGTGGTGTCCCGGGGAGTGGGGGAAAAGGAGAGGGGGAGTTTGCCATAAGGTGTGTGTGGTCCAATGCCCTCGAACCAGGGGTGGCGGTTGGGGTAAGTAACAAGTGTGGCAGTTCGGCATACCCTCTCCTTTTTAGTAGCTCCAAGGACCTCTTCATTTCTAGGTAGAAATTGCAGGTTATAAAGTTATTAATAAGAGTTTATAAATTGTTAATTTATGTTATATGTGGTTTGTAATAAAATGGCTGCTGTGGCCAATATTATCCAACCTTGCCTGTTTGTGTGTTTATTTGGAATGGGGAAGTGGGATTGGTGGGCCTACACAGTCAGGTAAAAGAAGAAGGTAACAGTGAATTAAAATGGGCTGAGGAAGGGGAAGGATAGTGGACAAAGGAACCGAACTCAACAGTACCACTTATGGAGCAGACGGCCGTGCATAACTGTTCTGCTCCATTAATGTCTATAGAGCTGATGGAAATTGCAGAGCGCTGCGCTCACCGATCTCTGTCAGCTCCATAGAGATTAATGTCAAGATTCCTCACCTAGTAATGGGCACCTCATCTACTCAAATGTCTTCAAATACCTTTTCATATGACGAAGAAGCAGCAAACCAAATTATAGAAAATGTGACACTGACCAGTCAGTTCCTCCAAACACGCTCGTACAAACTTCATTGTGTGACTCTCACCGAATACTACAAAGTCGAACAAATCCCCAGGGGTCTACGGTGCAACCTATATCCCACCCTCTTCAAAGTCGACCCCGAATTCTGCAAGAGATTCGAAAGCATCTTGCACAAATGCTCTTTTGATTTGATTCTAATAACCATTGAGATCCTACAAACTAAAATAACCGAAACCACTAGCCACCTAAAATCGATAGAACAACAACTGAATTCATCCCTTTCCTCAGACTAATGGGCTAGAGTAAAGGAAAAAGTAGACAAACTATTACAGACTTTAGGGTCGAAACTGAAAACAAGAAAAGAGCCAAATTCCTTTGTGATACAGAAGACTACCAGCACAAAAGAGTGTATAAGTGGCAAGACTCCAATCTCCAAGGCTATCGCCCAAGATATAGATTTCAACGATGATCATCCTCATCCAGCGGTGAAAGATCCTCACTCACGTCAACATTGTTTTTTAGGCCACAGACGCCCACCCACATCCCACCAACACCCAGATCCACAAGACGAAAGGACCAACAAGAAGAGGGCGCAAGAAAACAACCTCCACCACCACCATCCCAGACCCGCTCCCAGGTGAGTGTGATCAAGTCGTTTACATCTCTTCCCAAACATTGAAACCACAGAGATGACAGTCTTGAGCAAAGGCCTCAGCTTTTGCCCAACCACGTCACTTAACACATTCACCTTAGAGGATGACCTTAATCGATTTATTAGATCCATTCGCCTCAAAACCCACTTTTATGAAACACCCATCAGATGTCAAGAGCCCAACATTTCCTCCAACATTACAACTGACAAGCTACGACTACGCAACAAAAGTCACTACAACCCACCAAGACACAATCATCCAGTTGAGACATCCATCTAGTGGACAGGGACATTCAAAATATACTCTTGGACATAAAAAGAAATAAATTTAAACACCACTCCAACCTCAGCCCCCTAGAAGGTCAAGCCCTTACATCACTCCAGAATTCCAAAAATCTTGTTATAAAACCTGTCGATAAGTGGGGATCCATAGTCGTAATGGATATACCGACTACATCAACGAAATACGGTCCCAATTAGAAGATTCCACTACCTATCAAAAACTTCCCAGAGCCCCCAACTCCATTCAGGGAGCCATTTCTAACCTAGGCACCATAGACACTAAAACTGCTCAAATTCTGACTAATCACCATCCTATCACCCCAGTGTTTTGTGGATCTTGGGAAGTGTGTAAAAGACTAGACAAACCCCCTGGGAGACCAATTGTGGCTTCAACAGATTCCCTCCTGTCACCTCTCTCAGTCTATCTAGAAAAAAAATCCTCACTCCATTGGTCAAAAAAAACCCTTCCTTTCTTTTGGACACCATAAACTCCATAAAAACTTTATCTCCACTACCACAACCCTCCTTTCTTGTCACCTGGGATGTATGTGTTCTATATACATCTATCATTCACACTAAGGGCATTGACGATTACTTGACTTCAAACAAATTGAAGGGCAATAAAAAGACCCCATTCTAGAACTCTTGCATCTTATCCCCCATAACAACTTATTCTTCTTTGGGGACCAATTCTACTTGCAAACTCAAGGGACAGCAATGGGGTCCAATGTACCCCCCCCCCCCCCCATACGCCAATACATACATGGCCTACTTTGAGCTTTTCAAACAACATTCCATCTTTTGGTGCCGCTACATCAATTATGTATTTTGCGTATGGGTGGGTTCATTGGACTCCCTCGCAACCTTTCATCATCACCTTAACTACATTACACGAGAGTTACAATTCACAATCCATTTTGATAACCACCAAGTGAATTTTCTGGACACTCTTATCACACAAGACCACCAAGGTACCATTTCTCTAGACTTAATTATCAAACCTACCAGGAACACCCTACTTCACTTCTCCAGTTCCCACCCCACACAAACAAAAATCCCATATCCCAGTTCAGCATAGTCAACAGAATTGTCAGTGACTCAACCAAGAAAGCAGAAAGGTTATTAAATTCCAAAAGAGAGGATATCCACCCGACACTCTAAAGAATAGGGAGACAGGATCCCCCAGACATACTTCTAGTACTAATGAAAAGACTACCAAACGGATACCATTTGTGCACCACTGCCACCCGACATCCCCTCTCCTTACTAGGGTGATCAACAAACATTGTCCGCTATCAAAAAAGCATACCCAAACATTGAGGAATTCCAGTCCCCATGTCTAATTTCCCATAAACATACTAAAAATCTAAGAGATAAACTTGTACAGGTGGACATTAGGAGTCTTACCAAAAAAACAAAACAGACGTTCCTCTCCACTTCCAAAAAGGGCACATTTCCTTGCTTTGATTGTAGCCATTGCTCCGCTGTCATTTGTGGGGAACATTTCGGTCACCCCAAGACTGGGCATCAATATCCCACACGTGGATATTTTACTTGCAATTTCCGCTTTGTAATATACCTGTTGAAATGCCCCTGTGGACTTCTGTACTTGGGTGAAACGACTCCAATAAAGGACAGGATCAGTAACCATAAGTTCACTATACGCACCAACCGGAATTTATTACCGGTTCCTGCTCACTTCACTGCACATAACCATCATTCGTCACAGTTGCACTTCCCAGTGACTGACTCCGTGGAGACCCCTCGCAGAGGCGGAAACAGAACTTTATACATAGGATTTTATTATAAGCTATGATATGTACTCTCTTTATATATGTTCTTTCTTCCCTAACTCTTGCCCCATCTAACTTATTTTCATCCTCAGAGAGTCTTTTACTTCACTCATACCTCCCACTAACCTACCGCCCTTCCCTACACCTACGTACACCGGAGTGTTCTCCTACTCGATTTATACATTCCAGCGACACTGTGGTACTGTATATGCGACGCTACTGCACAGCCATAGCCACCTACACTAGCAATTATCTTACACATTGCGTTCCTTCCTTCCGGCATATCGATACCGGCCGGCTCAGAGCGTCCTGTCTCCATGGCAACGACACGCGTCACTTCCGGTCATGCCCGGTCTGCACACACAGACCCTATTTAAGACGGCACAGCGCCGCCATCAGCCAGCGCCTCACCAAGCCAGGCATACTACAGAGAAACGTTAGTGAAGCTGTCCATATATCTGCACCCATATATCCTCCCTCCTGTCTATGTCCTCTACCCTATCGATATACCTCCACGTATACCCTCATTCCTCTGACCTACTCTTTCACTTGTCCCTTTAGCTTTCTTTCATTTGTTCTACTTAGGGCAGTTTCCCTTTCTAAAATTATCGCCGCATCCCTCCATGAATGTTTTTACATATATACATATCATTATGGTGAAGGCTAATACTATGAAAAATATTCAGCACTTAATAAAAAGAAGAAAAAAAGTTTACTCCGTGTGTGCCATACTCTTCTATATGGACGTTTCTGGATTGAGAATCCAACATTGAGCACCACTAAATTGAGTGTGCGGTCTCTATTGTTCTACCTGTAATGGAGCTGAACGGTCATGCGCGGCCGTCTGCTCCATTAGTCTGAGAAGCGGTGAGGGGTCGGTCGGACCCCTCCTTTTCGTGATCTGCGGGGGTCTCAGCACTGAGACCCCCACTGATCGGCGAGTTAGGACCTATCCCGTGGATAGGTTCTGGAGGTGGGGTTGTGGCTGCATAAATTGCAGCTTCACTAGTCACCTGTGCCAGTGTTTGAAATCCCTTCATCACTTGCTCCTTGCTATAGGTTTGTCCTGCTCATATTCTGTACTGTTGTGACCTCGGCTAGTTTTTGCCGTTGACCCTTTTGCTTACTGATTTTGCTCTTGACGTAACCTCTCGTTGTGACTCCGGCTAGTTTACTACTCTTTTGTGTTTTATGTTTGTTCGTGTTTTCCATTCCCGCACTTATCTATTGTATTCCGAGTCTTCAAGTAGTCGCCCCACGGTTTAGCGGCAGAGGTTGTGGCTATAGGCAGGGGCAGAGGTTGGGGCGAGCTCAGGGCACAATATCCCCTGTCTTATGTATTACCCAACCCCAACAGAACAGATCCAAAATTTGTTGTTTTTGTTTCCATACATTACCTTCTCTGTAAATTCATTGATATCTGTAAATTTATGTTGCGTTTGTTGAAGCCATAATTTTAGTTGAGTTTTATCTTTTGGTAAAGTGTGTGGGATTATTGTATTTTGTGAATCATTTTTAACTGTGCGGCTACCACAGTTATGAACAATGCAACTAGGTTTTTTGACCTGTAAACAAAAAATAAACTCTTAATTTAAAAGTTTTACAATATGTATGGATTTTTAAAAATTTATAAAAAACTTTAAATTATATCTCCATTTGAACTGAGAGGGAGAAATTACACAGAAATTAGTATTAAAGGTTACCTGTCATCAGCTATTGACCAAACAAAGTACCGTATATACTCGTGTATAAGCCGAGTTTTTCAGCACAAAAAATGTGCTGAAAAACGTCCCCTCGGCTTATACACGAGTCTATTACCCCAAAAAAATTACCCACTTAAAAAAATAAAATTACTCACCCTCCGATGTGAGCGCGGCTCGCCGATGTCGGCGCGACTTACCGATGTCAGCGCGTCCCGTCTTCTTTCTTCTCCGCGGCTCCTCTTCTTTGCCATAAAGTGTGTGGGGTCCGGTGCCCTCGAACCAGAGCTGGCGGTTGGGGTAAGTAACAAGTGGGGCAGATCGGCATACCCTCTCCTTTTTTAGTAGCTCCAAGGACCTCCTCCTTTCTACGCAGTAATTTCAGGTTAAGTTATTTATAAGAGTTTATAAATTGTTAATTTATGTTATATGTGGTTTGTAATAAAATGGCTGCTGTGGCCAATATTATCCAGCCTTGCTTGTTTGTGTGTTTATTGGGAAAGGGGGAGTGGGGTTGGTGGGGGGCTACACAGTCATGTAAAAGAAAAAGGTAACAGTGAATTAAAGGTGGGCTTAAGAAGATAAATGCATAGTGAACAAAGGAACCAAACTCAACAGTGCCATTGTCAAGTAAAGGCCAGCATGACAAGGCCTGTTGGGAGGGAACTGTTGTCAGGGGGCGTATTAATTAAGATCGGGAGTTGTCAGGAGGTGGAGTTGTCAGTTGGCACGAAAATCGACCGTTAGTTGTGAGGAACAGGAGAAAGAGTCCCGCCCGTCCGTCCTTTGTTAGTGGGTTGGTGAGAGAAAAAAGGGGATTAGAGATGTTAATTTTGTCATGGCAGCTGGGGGCAGGGTGTGAGGTCCTTGGAGTTGGTGGAAAGTTCGGGTGATGGGAAACATACTGGTCAGTTTTTTTTAAAAAGAAGTGGCGTTTGTTGGTCTCTCGCTGGGTGGTGTCCCGGGGAGTGGGGGAAAAGGAGAGGGGGAGTTTTCCATAAAGTGTGTGGGGTCCGGTGCCCTCGAACCAGAGCTGGCGGTTGGGGTAAGTAACAAGTGGGGCAGATCGGCATACCCTCTCCTTTTTTAGTAGCTCCAAGGACCTCCTCCTTTCTAGGCAGTAATTGCAGGTTAAAAGTTATTTATAAGAGTTTATAAATTGTTAATTTATGTTATATGTGGTTTCTAATAAAATGGCTGCTGTGGCCAATATTATCCTGCACTAAGGTCTTGCCGTCCATTCATAGGACACTTCACTTTTGTTCTCTTGCTGTCTGTTTAGACAGACTCAGCTCCTGATAGCTTCTAATAATTGGGGCACAGAACGCTTTGGAGCCTTTGGCAGTGAGAAAGTATCCCACATCAGGTACTGGTGCTGTATACTACTAGGGGCTTGCTGTATACTACTAGGGGCTTGCTGTATACTACATGGGGGCTGCTGTATACTACTAGGGGCTTGCTGTATACTACAGGGGGGCTGCTGTATACTACTGGGGGCTGCTGTATACTACTAGGGGCTGATGTATTCTTCTGGGGGCTGGCAGGCTGTACTACTGGGGGGGTTTGACCAATGCATTTCCCACCCTCGGCTTATACTCGAGTCAGTAGTTTTTCCCAGTTTTTGGTGGTAAAATTAGGGGTCTCGGCTTATACTCGGGTCGGCTTATACTCGAGTATATACGGTATTACCAATATGTTATCAAGTAGCTGAACAGCTTCTAGTTTTGTGGCATCATCCTGAAAATAAACTTTCAAGTGAGATGTTAATTGGTTGTATAAATTCAGGGAGGTGGAGACTTTTACACTAAAGTGCAGCTCTTCTTGCCTGTGAACACCTACTCCCGGTGATTGAAGGTCCTGTGTCT
The DNA here is from genome assembly GCA_019512145.1 of Engystomops pustulosus. NCBI lineage: Eukaryota > Metazoa > Chordata > Amphibia > Anura > Leptodactylidae > Engystomops > Engystomops pustulosus. The sequence goes on from WNYA01001008.1 coordinate 59,467, forward strand.
GGGACATTATTGACCAGATCTCCAGAAGCCCAGCGCATGATGTCAAGCACAGGGGAGGAGGTGTTCAGACGAAGTAAAAACTTGACTTCTGTGTTTAACTCTCCGCCTCCGTGACTTCATAATACCTGACTTCAAATGTAATTTTCTTGATGCATCTGCCACACCAGGCCTGAAATAGACACAATGGAGGTTATTTATCATTAGACAGGCTCTTTGGGACAGTTCTATGTCTAATTTTGGAGCTCAGCTGCCCATCAGATTCATTTAAGTGACTTTGGCCCTTTAATAAATGTTCTTATGGTCTATTCTGTCTGAGATTTTTTTTTTTTTTTTTTTCAAAAAGTCCCAAAAAATGCATAACAAGTCTCACACATAGACCAGCAGGGGACTGGAGTGACTATGAGTCTTTTAATGAGAATTTTTGCAAGTCTCAGGTCATGCATCTGGCTTTGCACGGTGTTGCACTAGCAGTAGTTGTATATTTAGGCCAGATTAATGAAGAGGTATATGTAGTCCTGTGAGACTTTTTTTTGCAGTGAAGAGTCTCAAAAACCCTCAATGTGACTATTTTGAGACTTTTTTTTGCAAAAAAGGGCATTTGCGTTTTTTTTTGTAGTTCTATGTGAAATCGATGTTTTTTGTCTTTAATTCACAATGTGAATTACACACCATCTTTTACACAGTATGCCGCAATAGAAACTTTTGTGGACATGGTCACGCAAGACATAAGGAAGATACATCCCTCAAAGCATTGGATGTGCTCTAATCTCTCCGCAGATGAGATTAAAGCATTGGATGAATTACAAGAAAATAAACAGACTATAATAAAACCGTCTGATCAAGGCGGAAACATTGCAGTCATAAATCGGGACGATTATAAAAATTTTAACCTATTGAATGATTAAAAAACTTACCAATCACTTCAGGACAATCCTACTAAGTCCTACTAAACTGAATATGATTCTCAATAGGGCTCTTACGCACAACCTCATTTTGTTGGATGAAAGCATTTATGTCGATTCAATACTAGCTCAGTTTGTAGAATCCCTACCTTCCTTCTTACGAGATACCAAGGACACGGTCACCAGGGTTCAGGACGTGGTGTTTTCAGATAACACGATGATCGGAAGCCTCGATGTAGAGGCATTGTACACAAATATTGAACGTGAATTGAGACTTCGGGAATTAAAATATTTTCTTTCCACTAAAAGTATACAGTTTCACGAACACAATGAATTTGTTTTAACACTTTTGAGGTTTGTTTTAAAGTACAATTATTTTCTTTTTGATGGTACTTATTATTTACAGATTCACGGCACAGCGATGGGCACATCCTGTGCCCCTAATTATACAAACCTTTTTTTAGGGTGGTGGGAGGCACAACATGTTTGCGCCGACTCTAACGATACGGAGCACGGAGTCTCACGATGGAGCAACTTGTTTGGCTAATTTTCACAATTCCAGTGATAGAATTAACAAAGCTGCATGTATTTTTGATGCGAATGTTGCAGCTCCAGAGTCAAATGAACTTTTTAATTTGAGGACGTATATGCACCAACTGGAGGATTTACTCACTAAGGAGTTAAAGATATGGTGGGATTCCACCACCTTAAAATCATATATTGACAAGGAAATGATTCCTAGGGGTCTACGCCTAAAGAAACTTCCAACAATTATTTATACTCCGGAATTCCTGACACGGTGGAATGCCGTCTTGTCTGATTGTTCATTGAGACTCATGCACTTAATTATAGAATATGAGGAGAAGGAACTGACTACGATTGGGTCACAAATTAAAGATATGCAATCGAAAGTAACAAATGCGACTAAGTATCCTGATTTTGAGGACTTTGATAAAAAGATTAAAGACAACATCACTAAACTTGAAAAAAGCATTATGGATCTAAAAAAATCCAAGTTTCAACGGGATACTCAGGATTATGCTTTGGATAGAGTGTATGATTGGAAGAAGAATAAATCTCCTGGCCCAAATACCACAAAGAAATCTATCCTAAAAACAAAAAAGCTCGCAAGACTGATCTGAAAGTGAGCTTCTCGGATACTGAGCAGGAAACCTCATTTAATGTTACCTCGGATGAAGCTTCGGATTCCTCTACTGGGTCTGCTCCAACCAATAACAAAAAGAAAAAACGCAAGGAAAATAAAGCATCAAAAAACGGAGAAGAGCCGGGCGAAAACATAGAAAGACGTTATGTACTGCGGCAGCAGAAATAGAAGATTGTCCGGTAATAAACCTTTCAAGTTATATTGTCTCAAAAGAACAGACTGAGTTATTGTCGAAGGGTTTGGGCTTTTCCCCTTCTACACCGTTTAATCTTTTTCATACATTGCTGGACGTCAACAAATTTGCAAGAAATATTACTCTGAGCAAACATTTTTCTGATGTTGATATTAACATTAATGTACCTAATGCTGGAGATAATGTTGATTCTAACATGTTGTCTTTGAATACAGATACCAATTGATTTTCAGATCAAATGCATTTGACCATACTTCGTCAATTGGCAGCTGAGACTAGGGAAGAAATAGTTGTTGACAGAAACAGTACTTTTAAAACGAATAATCCATATTTTTATCCTGTACAATCACGCCCAGATATTCTGGACATGTTCCAGGACAGAATTGAACAAGATCTAGTTAAATTGAATAATTCTGTTTCTGACAGCACACAGACTGCTTCCACCAATCTTACCGCTCCCCTTAAGCTTGCTCTAAAACAACTAAAAAATAACAATGATCATGTAATACACCAGGCCGGATAAAGGTGGAGGGGTGGTACTGATGAATGCTGGCCTGTATAAGGATTTGAATTTTGATATCTTGTCAGATCATAATACATACAGGGAACTATATAGTGATCCAAGCAATATATTTTTAACATCTCTCAAGAAACTTCTTGAGGAGGGTGTTCACATGGGAGCAATTAATGATAAGATCGCTGAGTATTTGGTAGTGAATAACCCAGTTGTCCCTATATTTCATTCCCTCCCCAAGATACATAAAGGAGTCTTCCCACCCCTCCTTAGACCCATAGTGGCGGGTATAGGGTCCATCACAGACTCAGTGAATGGGTTGACCATCATCTTCAGCCCATTGTCAAAACACTTCCCGGTTATCTTTGTGATTCAAAACATGTTGTTTCAGTATTAGATGGTTTCAAATGGAAGAAATCCTATTGTTGGTTGACATGTGATGTAGTTGCTCTATATCCATCCCTCTTACATGATGTGGCATTGACATCGCTATCATATTTTTTGTCATACTTTAGCAATTATGAAACCTGTGTAAAAGAATTTATTCTGTCAGCTATGGAATTCCTACTAACTAAAAATTGTTTTTCATTTGATGGAAGATTTTTTCTTCAACAGTGTGGGGCTGCCATGGGGGGCAAATGTTCACCCTCCCTGGCAAACATCTATATGGCAACATGGGAAGAAAGACATTTGTTCTCTCCCAGTAACCCTTTCCTCTCCCATATCAGGTGGTACGGTCGTTATATAGACGACCTGCTCCTGATATGGGAGGGGACTGAGTTGCAAGCCTTGGAATTTGTTACATTTATCAATGACAACCAGATGAATCTCAAGTTTACATCTGGCTTGGATTGCCAATCCACTAATTTTTTGGATATCACATTAAATGGGGGTGAATCTGTTATTGTTACCCCGTATGTTAAGCCATCTGCTGTCAATTCTATTCTTGAGGCTACATCTTGTCACAAACCCCACACTGTTAAAAACATCCCAGTGGGAGAATTGATTAGAATAAAAAGAAATTGTACAGACCCCCTCACCTATGAGAAAGCTAGCTCAAAAATGTGTCAGGGTCTTTTAAAAAGGAAATATTCCCCCTGGATGTTGACTAGAGCGAACATTATAGTTAACAATATTCCTAGGTCTGATCACGTCAGTAGCCCCGATCCCCTGATGACGCTGGTTTAACCAGCGAAACATGTCAGGGGGGATCGCGTGTCATTTTTAATTTCATGATTGAGGCTTCTAATCAATAGGAACGCTGCAGAAATCCAAAAATAAGACTAATATATTGAGGGGATACTCACCTCAAATACTTGAGATAAGATAGCAGTCCAAACATGTAGTTTTAAGGCAGTCAGTGCAATATTATTTGGTCTTGTCCACTTTGCAATTATAATAATAATCAATAAAAGTTACGTTTTAAGCCTGACCGATAAGGGTGGTGACACACGTGGCGTTTTTGGACCGTTTTTAGTTTGTAAAAAACGCATGCTTTTTTGAAAACGCATGTGTTTTTGACAGGTTTGACCAATTATCTTAATTCAAACTGGTCAAAAACGCATGCCTTTTTTCACGCACACGGTTTTTCCTAATCTGAAAACGCACTAACCAAAAACGGCCCAAAAACGCCACGTGTCACCACCCTGAGGCGTTTTTCTGTCTTAGGACAGATTTGAAAATAAGGGTTAATAGTGCCTTGGCAGTCCTTAAAGGGCTACTTTTCTTGCTGTATTGTAATGCACAATGTGGGTCTATTTTCTTTTCTGAATGTCTCTTTTTCTCTGGTTAAATTTTGTGCATTTTTTTTTTTAATTCGCTTTTGTTTTTTCAATTGCTCATTTTGAAAGTCGCAAATTTGGAGTTATGTGTGACTTCTTACTTTAGCAATGATAAATCAAACACAGGATTTTCAATCGCCAAACTATTTAAGACAACGAGGAGTATGCTATTGGCTAACTTCCAGGAGAAAGATAGATGGAGAGATCTGAGCAAGACAGAATAACCTCACTGTTTGGTGAATTTTTGCATAAAAAGTTTGATCCAAATCAACCCAAATCCCAAGATTTGCAAAATGACCCTGCAAACTCAAAATAGCAGCCAACAAAGTAGCGCTTTATCCAGCAAACTTGAAATGTTGCCATCAGAATCACATTTAAATTCTCCAGTAAGTAATGAATCCGACCCTGTGCATAATTTTGCTCATCGAAAAGCACAGAACACAAAAATTGCACTTTGCATGAGAAAAAATACTCATAGAAAAAGTTTTTCTATATACCCTTTATATTTAGAACTTTTCTAAGAAAAAAAAAATTATGGAAATGAGGCAGGAGCCCCTCAGGCTCATTTGCATATTTGTTAAAGCCTTTTTTGTGTCAAAACCAGGGAATAACAAGCTAATAGGAGAGCAGATCCTACCGGAGGGGGAGCACACCATGTCAGTTTGGTAGCTTTACAATCCTTGTTCCTGGTGGTTGATGACCTCCCATTAACCGCCATTCTTTAAGGAATGTACAGATTGGAAATAGGGAACGGTATGGTGAAAAAATTAGTTACATTTCTCAAATGTATGTTGTCAAATGACATACATTTCTTACTAATTTAGAACTTCATACTAATTTCTTACATTTAAATCATTTTGGATGAACAACACATAAAAAGTATCATCAAAACTGTACTTCAAGATATTCAACTTTTTGGGCCCAGAAATTGTACCACAAAAAAACATTCCATCTGTTTAATGTTTAAAAATAAATTACAATGAAAATAAATGTTTGGCTTGCAAAATATTACTAGGAGGGTGGTTTTTGTTTATTAACATACAGATGGTTTATCCTGTAAAGTTAAATTTTCTAAAGATGTGTAAATTCAAAAATTGGATTAACCCCCCCACACACACACATAAATATACGGAAATGATGGTTGTCCACAATAACGCACAACATAAATACTTCAAAGCTAACTTCTGCCCAAGTTAAGCCAAAACCTTAACCAAAACCAAAGGACATTACATGCAGCTGGATAAGAGATGCAGAAATTTGCAGGATGGACGTCCCTCTTCTGTATGTGCGTATATGTTACAGTCATCCTGCATTGCGGGAGTGTCATAGTTATGGGACCAGTTCAGGAACGTCTCTGTGGAAGTTGGTAGCACATGCAAATGATCCAATGTGATTACAAATGTCAAATTTACGATTTACCGATTGCTAACCCGACAACCAGAATTCATCATGATGGTTGTCTATGTCCGGACTACCGTCTGTGGTGGGAGCAAGGTACTGGAGTTTACCTATACAAACGGATGGTAAATATCTGGAGAAACTGATGTCTAAAGAAACACGTGGGAAACTAGTGGGACTTTACTACTTTGAACAATTATGTTGAAAAGGAAATGATACCACGCGGTCTCCGTATCAAAAAGATCCCCACTTTTGTATACTCTGAGTCTTTCAGAGCGGAGTGGAACAAAGTGCTTTCGGAATGCTCCATCAAATTGATGAAATTACCGTAATAACTACAAATGAGGAAATTAAGCTAAAGGAAGTACAACATGAAATACAGAGAACAAAGAAAAATCTATCTGAAACACTAACCAAGGAAAAATATGAGGAGATGATGCATCGCATTTCTACTTCTATAACGGGTCTAGAGGAATCTATTATTTCAAAGAAGAAAACTAAATTTGCAAGAGATCAATTTGACTTCAGTAACAATCAAGTATACAAATGGGGTAGATGGGAGAATCCTTATGGAACTCCAAGAACAATTCTAAAACATGGATCTAATCGGAGTGACACTTCCATTAATCGTAAAGTGAGCTTCACTTCTACGGAAAGGGACTCAGGGGATTCACCGGAATCGGAGATAGAAAATACCAAACAGAAAAAATCATCATATTACCAAAAAAAAGAAATCCAAAAAACAACATTCAAAAAACGACGTGGGGGGGGAGAAAACAAACCAAAAACAACCAGAGGACATCCCTAACAGATAACTGAGAAGTAAGAAGAAAAAACCAACCTCACTAGACTTTGTGAATCTTTCAGACCATACACTAACGGAAGATCAAAGGTCAGCACTGAGTCTGGGTATGAACTTTGTCCCTACAAAGAACTTTAGTGTATTTAATACTGTAAAAGATGTGAGTAAATTTGTAAGAGACCTTACGGTAAAGAAGCATTTCTATGACCACCATAATGATATATATACATGTACCGCAAACAAATACTAAATGTGTCAATATTAATGAATTTGCAGGATTGAACTTAGAGGCACAGGTTACCCTAAACATACTACAATCATTAGACACACAATATGAAAAAATACAAGATGTGGGTACATTTAATGTAAAAAAAAATGTAAGTTTTATCCTACTAAAGAAAGAACTCAGGCAATTAATTTGTGTCAAGAACGAGTGGAAAGGGATCTAAGAACTCTGAATGAAAATACTAACAACCCCCGGCAGAATCTAACACACAAACAAAAGAAAGCATTGTATGAGATATCTAGCTGGAAAGATGTAGTAGTCAGGGTAAGAATGATTACATTGATCAGATAAAGCTCCTATTGTCCGACAACATGACATACAGAACATTGGGGGAGGATCCTACGCGAACCTTATCAAGCAAGTTAGAGAGAATATGCGAGGAGGGGGTAGTATTAGGAGTTTTAAGTGAAGGATTAAAGAAAAAACTAATCCCTGAATATCCAATAACACCTATTTTACATGCTCTGGCATCAGTCTCTCCCCCCCCCCCCCCCCATGAGAACCATAGTGTCCGGTATAGGTTCCATTAATGAGAACATATGTGGATGGCTTGACAACCTCCTGCAACCACTAGTTCAGAGGATTCCCGTTTTTTAAAAGACAATGGGGATGTTCTGGAGGCCATGCAAAACAGACTATGGAAACCTGGTTACACACGGTTTGTGACGTGGTGGCACTTAACCCATCCATTCTATCTGGTGAGCCTGTGAAACTCATCCAGAAGATAATACTAGGAGAACTTGGTGTAATTGCAGCAGTAGATACTGGTTGGTAAGGCTATATTTATCTGGTGTATGTAATTATCCAATGATGTGTCTGTTATGCAAACTGGAAGGTGATTGGAGAAATGTTGCCACCTGACCGGGGGAGGTTATAAACCCCTGCTGGGTGTGAGCACATGGTCCAGTCCTGGCATATGTGCTGACCTTGAGGTCAGTCAGTCAGGAGCCAGAGTGAGCAGCACACCTTTAGTGCTGCCACAGCCACTTATTCCAATCACCCAGGGACTCATCCTACGGACACTCAGGGGGTTGCCCCAGGGAGCACCAGTACATCAACCTCTCCCTCCATATTTCTTGCACACACCACCCGCTGGAGAACTGCCAGGTTGTAGGTCAGCCCTGCAGTCCCAATACCAAACAGCATGCCCAAGGCCGCATTAGCCAGCCACTCCGGTATTCTGGGCCCTGGCTACCTCCAGACCCCAAGTGGGGGGATGTTGCATATGTTTCTGGCACCAAAAATGTCAGGTGTAACTCCCAATTTTGAATCTGATAAACCAGAGTTTGTGCTGAAAGTGGAGTTGTGTTGGCAGCCCTCAGTTGGAGAGTTTGATTCTGAAAGCTCAGGACAGTGCCCCTAGGGGAATTGTCTGCTCTGATTTTCCTGCGGGGTGTGGGGTTGCAGAGACTAAGAGGTTAGTTAATAGTAATTTCTTGGGGCCTGGGTGTAGAGCCAAGGTGGTGGTGCATGTTGCTAAATGTGTGGCCTGTACCAGATCTAAGACCTCTCATGATCAGACGGCAGATTTATTGCACCCATTGCCTATGGACACTCCTTGGACATATTTGGCCATGGACTTTATTACGGATCTGACACGCTCCGAAGGTAACACCATAATTTGGGTCATTATGGATTGATTTAACAAAACGTGTCACCGAATTCTTTTTCCTAAGTTGCCCACAGCAGAGGAATTTGTTAAAGATGTGGCTCGTCTGCATGGTGTTTCGGAGGCCATCAACTCTGACCGGGGTTTCCGGTTTGTAGCTCTTTTCTGGAGGGCATTTTGTGGCAGGTTGGGAATAAAATTGTCCTCCTACTCCGGGTACCATCTCAATTCCACCAGACAGACTGAAAGGAAAAATCAGCATGTTGATCAGTTCCTATGTTGTTCAGGATGAGAGGGCTTAGCTCATGAACCCTCTCCATACACCCGCAGCCGGCGCTGAGGCAGATAACTATTTCATACTTCTGTTTATTGGCCTGTAAAGTTTCTGACTGGAGGCCGTCAGGGCAATTGATCAATGCATTCTGATGAGATCACAGGGAAAGGGGGGGCGATCAGCTATCCAGCACAATAAGGTGCCATAGTCAGGTTTGACCGCTCCACTCGTAACTGCCGCCAACAACCAACCGAGTCGTGCAGGTGTCAGCTGTGTACGGAGAGCCTGTGAGCTCCTATACATCCTTAACCAGCACCTTGACATTATAGTATTTTTATTTTTTTTTTAAATGTAAATCTACAGTTGAAAGAATTAACAAGTGGTGGCGTTCTGCCCAGGACCAATACTGCCGCAAAAGGAATTCTAAGGCCAAAACTGGTTCCGGAAATTTTGGGGAAAGACCGTACGTCTACACAAAATATATGGGCTTTGTCAACAGTGTCATGGAAGTGGGCCTTTGAGTATTTTTTACATTTTTCAAGATCAATACCTGTCCTTATGCAGGGGTGGAAGGAAATAACTTTCTACCCTCGCATGATGCCATTTTTGTAGATTTTTTAGGCGTTGTGGATTCTGTGCAAATTTTTCCATGTGCATCTTGTGATTTGGAAAAGTAATGTAGATGATGCAGTTTGTTTCCTGCACGAAAGTTGTGTTGCTTTTCTTGTGCATCCTCAGATTTTTGTATGCATTTTGTTTATCATTGAAGTCTATAGGAGAATCAAAATCTGCAACAAATCGGTATCAACATGCAAAATACTCTCAGACAAAAGGGAAAAATCTACCAAAAACCCCCCCCACAAAACCTACACTAAGTAGACAAATTCACATGAAATCTGCATGACAAACAGACATAAAAACTAACAAATTGGATGCAGAATTGCATGTGGATTTTCAACATGACAATACGTAATTTGTGCAAATATCAATAATCCAGACTACGTACAATCTGGAGGAAACCCCTAAAAACAGGGCCAGTGGGGACCCAACCGGGGCTTCTGAGGCAGTGCAAGATGAAATGCCAGCGCTGTTCAGGATGAGACCGATCAACCAGTTGCTGAGGTTTTCCAGGACTGATTTGTCCTACACAAAAACAAGGCTGAGCAGATGAAGAAAGGAACCACCGATCTAATCAACCAGTGCACACAAGAGAAACACAGAAGGAGGAGACCCCTAGTGATGTTTTCTGCAAGGCAAAGGTCACAGATCTTAACACTGTCTTGCCGGCGATTAATCCTTGCAGAATTAACCTGCAAAGCAGCTCTGCATGGTGTTGTCCAGGTGTGCAATAGAGCTCGGTACAATATACAGGATATGTGCCAATACATAGAGCATCATCCACCAGCACACCATCATGCTTGGCCGAGCGCATATGGATTTCAGAATGGCCATTACTCTCATGCGCTCAGCCACAGCCAGGGATCCTCTTCTGTTCCATTTAGTAGAGATCTTAGTAGAAATCTGGAGCTTTAAATTTAATTTTTTCTGAATTTTTTTTTGCTGGGTAAATTTGTTTTTTTCCCAATACAGAGTTTTAAAGTTGTCATTGTCGTATCTCTAGAAAAAAAAAATAAGGTAACAGGCAAAGCAGGTTTATTGAGGGAAAAAGCGGACCTCCGTTCCAGGTTGCATTTTCTAGTAGATGAGGATGGTTCACCCCTCACTCGTAAGTTATTTGGGGTCCTTAGGGATCCTACCCTATATGGGATTTATTCCTTTAGGATTTGTGTGCTGCCACGGAGGCTTCTAGAGCTGCTTTGTCTTGGCCACACTTATATATTTTGGGTCGGTTAACTTTGTGAAGCCCTGACGGCAGGAGTTTGGGGGTTTCAGCAGGCAGATGTCTACTGGTACAGAAATGAGTACAGGTGCTCCTAGAGGCTGTGGCAATCTGCAGGTCAACCTGGGTTGTGTAGTTATAGTGTTGCATGCAGGGGTAATGACCTATGCCTCCTGAGGGTGGCTGATACTGATCTTGATGAGACAGGGTTTGGATAGGATATATTATTTGTTTTTGGAGGTAGTAATAGTTTGGTTTTAAATTCTGCGCCTTATGGTCTGGCAATGTGCTAGAGACTCCATTGCCGTGGAGAGGGCTAGAAGTACCATTAACTCCCATATGTCTCACTGTGTACAGTTTAAGTTCAGGGTGGTAGTGAGGCACAGGGAGCTTGAGGGTAATAATGCCAACATGATGCAGCCCAACAGGAAGCACCTAAATGACACTGGCCCAAATATGTCTTAGGATGGCATTGTACAGGTGCTATTCTTGCTGGGTGGAGGTCGTAGCTCAGTGTAGGGTTACAATGAGCTGCTGGTGGCAGAATGGTGGAAAATGATTGGTGGATGCTTGGCTGGCCGAGTATGCTAAGCTTCTCTGACACCATGCAATCAGCGGTGGACGGTGTCAGAGAAGTGCTTATGTACTGTGAATGTGCAGAGTGGTCTCGCTATGCTACTGCTAGTGGACCACTCTGCCGGCTACGCGTTCCCGGCATCATCACTCTACACTGTGATCACTCGGTTGGCCGAGTACACAAAGCTGCTCTGTCGGCACATAAAACACAGCTTGATATCACACCATTCTAAAAAAAAAACTTTAGAATTTCTAAAATCAAGAATTTTTCAAATTTCTTGCCAAATATTGTTTTATTTTCTTAAATAGATGCCAAATATATTACCCAAATTTTTCAACTAATATGAAGTACAAAGTGTGACAGAAAAACTGTTTCATACAACAAAAGATATTGCAACTAAGTTTTTTGAGATCACCAAACTGTGTTGCTGCTACTGATTGTCATCCCATCCATATCCAAAAACTTTCAAGAAGTGGATCGCATTTTTCACAAATGTGTTGCTGTAGATCTAGGGTCAGATAGGAGGAAGATTTCCAGGTCTTGAAACATTGTGGCATCGGACATTTAATTGAGGGTGTGTTCATTTTTTGTATCATGTGTTTAGGAATGGATGGTAGGGGTCAGTTTCATGAAAGGTGGGGTCAGACACTCCCTAGACGACTTCTTTTTTGTGGGTCCAGCTGAATCCCTTGTGTGTTCTCGGCTCTTGTCCGTTTGGAAGGTTACGTGATTCATTGCTCTTACACAAAAATGTTGGTTACATTCATTTTTTTTCTTATATATTTCCGATAGCTCACGATAATATGGAAACAAATGTTAACAATATGGAGAGTAATTCATAGATTTCTGCTTTGCTAGAAACTAACATCTTTTCAGAATTTCAGGTACAACAAAGCGTTTTTTCCTTGAGGGCGCTCATGTGTGAATCCTCTCCAATACAAGACAATATTGGTGTTCCTTTCCGAACCAAAAATCCGGGGGTTTATCGGATAAAACGATCGTTATAAAACAATCGGACAAGGGCGGCAATGTCGTCCTATGGCCCAAGGAAATGTATGAGGCTGAGGCATACCGACAGATGACAATTCCTGCTACAAACGCCTAACTTTTAATCCGATGCTCAAATTTGAAAAGGAATTAAAACATTATACTTTCACAGGCATGCAGTGACAAGGTTATTGATGGAGACTTGCGTGACTTCTTAAAGATGTCGGACCCAATTGTTCCCACCCTATACCTGCTACCAAAAGTTCACTAACACCCAAGTTCACCGGGACGACTGGTCATATCGGGGAGAGGAAGTCTCACAGAGAATGTGAGTAAATTCATAGGCCACTATTTGAAAAAGATAGTGGAAACCCTCCCCTCACACACCCGGGACACCATGGATCTGCTGCAAAAAATTGATGGGCTCCACATCGAGAGTGACACACTTTTAGTCAATTGCGACGTGGAGTCACTCTACACCAGCTTCCGCCATGAGGACGGTCTCCAGGCCGCACGTTTCTTTTTATCAATGGAGAATCTTACTACAGAATTTTCAACTTTTTTGTTGAGACTTAGGGAGTTCGTGCTCTTCCACAATTTTTTTGTGTTCAATGGGTCCTCCTACCTGCAGCTCCAGGGCACGGCAATGGGGGCGTTGTGCACACCATCATATGCCAATCTGTTCCTGGGGCTGTGGGAGAGGGACCTATTGGGAGGTGATCAGGATGTCGCCATGGATCGGGTCCTCTTTTGGACCTGCTACATTGACGACATCCTGATCATCTGGAGAGGTGATCTGACCGATTTGCATTTGTTTTTTGACAAGTTGAATAACAACCCCTATAATATCAAATTGACATACAACCCAGATAAAACAACTGTCTCTTTCCTAGACGTGACCATTAAAAAGGATTCACAAGGTTACCTGCAGACGGAGGTATATAGGAAACAAAGCTCTGTCAACTCATTCATTCATGCAACCTCCTCCCATCCAATACAAACAATTCGAGCAATACCCACTGGACAATTCCTCTGCATTCGAAGAATATGCTCAACTGAGGAAGATTTCGAAAGACAAGGAATGGATCTACGGAACCGCTTCCAACAACGCGGATATAGCAATAGAGCAATCAAAGAGGCCTATTGGAGGGCAAAGAAGACACCACGACAAGATCTCCTGGTACCAAAAGCCAAACAACCACCATCCGAATAGGTGAGATTTATCACTAATTACCACTCTCAATGGTAACAAATGCGGCACATTTTGGAAAAGTATTGGCCTATTTTGCAATGTGATTCCACATTAGCAAAATACATTGCACCATATCTAACTGTAACTGCCTGTAGGGCCAAGAATTTATGCGATCTCTTGGTAAGAAGCCACTACGAATCAGGAAAACAAAAAGACCATCTTTGGGGCTTCTCCACCTACATGGGGATGCAGACCGTGCGGTAAATGTGTTGCATGTCCTAACGTCGAGCATGTTGACACTTTTACAGATTCTGCCGGCAACAAGACATACAAAATTACGCACAAAATTTCATGTAACACAAAAGCTGTCGTGTATTATGCAACATGCCCATGTAAAAAGAGATATATTGGCCTTACAACCCGGGCAATGAAAGTCCGCATTCGTGAACACATGAGAGATATTGAAACCACGAAGGATGCGGCTTTTGATCCAGAAGGTGGCCCTACATTTCAAAGAAAAACACAATTCCAACCCCAGCCTTTTAAAAGTATGAGGCATTGACAACATTTTCCCAGGCATTAGGGGCGGTCCAATCCAAAAAAGATTAGCACAATGTGAAACACGCTGGACATGGGCCCTTGACACAATCCATCCGAAGGGCCTCAATGAAACCCTACGTTTTACCCCTTTTCTCTAAGGAATGACCACATCCCCCAAAAAACGTTCCCTTCCTACTCCCCATTTAAAACTACTCGAGTTTCTCTATCGTGCTCACATTGAACGATTCGCTTCTAATTTTAAGACACAATTTTTAATAGCTTGTTTGTTTAACCTACATCTTTTGATACAGATCTCTCCGATAATATAGATATATATGGGGGTTCCCTTATATCCGCGATATCCACCTGAAGGATGACCTGCATCGATATAATCAGGACAGCTACATGGGGTATATCACCTCGAGGACATCTCTTAAAAATATGTGAATTGTCTACCATGCATCAAATGGATACCCCTTTTGACGCAATTGGAGTATACGTCAATGAGTGGTAATTCAGGCGCTTAGACTTAGAAGCTTATACCTTAGATCTTAGTACAATTTTAATTGATTCTTGAGTGATATTTATTTCCCAGGGTATGTTACACTTTCCTCACTTTACCCTCACTTCACGTGCACACCTCACCTCACTCCCCCCCTTTCCCTTCCTCCACTTAGTCACTTGCTCCTACCTTCCCATTACACCTATATGCAATTAAAAAAATGATGTTTTATTATCTTTATGCCTATATATACAGAATGTATTCTAACCATGCACACTATGCATATCATTTTGCTTTTGAGTATTTGATTACCTTTCCCTCTATATGTAATATGTATACATTACCTGATTCTGATTGCACATCAACGAAGCTGTATCTTTTATATTTCTTGTACTTTTTCAGCAATGCTATTCGTTATGCATTTCGCATTCCGCACACACCATTTGTGAACTCTGTGTCCATACATATCTGGTTACGCCATGCGATCCCCATGTTCACTCGATCCACTCTGCGGACTGACCTCTGCGGTGTACATCGCGCAGGCGTCCGGCATGCATGGCGAATACACATGAGTTGCTACACAACCCTGTCCAATTCGCGCATGTGCGCAATACACTTGGTCAAGTGGTCGCATGAGCTGGTCTGCTCTGATCACGTGACCACCCGCCATTGACCAAATAGATCCTTAATAAGGGGCCCCGTGACCGGGATAACGCCACCCCCAGACGAAGGCTCATTTGAGCCGAAACGCACGTCGGGGCAGCAATCATCCCTGGACATTGGAGGCATATATACCTTGTACCCGGTAAGGACTGGCTTATGTCACTATTATTGCCCTTGCCTATCGATGAATGCACTTGTTATCACTACATACAAACTGTTATACCTTAATTGAAGAGGTTGTAGTGGGGTTTGTTGTTCAATTTCTCAACCAGTCCATTTTTTGTATAATATTCCCTACATACCTCCATCATATGTCCCCGGTATGACTGCCTTTTTTTCTGTGTTTTATCTGTATGTACCTTATTGCATCAATTTATGTATTTTATCATGTAATGTTTATGTATTTTATCATGTAATGTTATCTAATGTATATTAATAAAGATTGCATCAATTTCTATTCTCAGTACTTTTGCAGTCCTGCCCTATCTTTTCTCCTTTTGGAGTATATAATACGTATTACAAATGTGTTGCTGTAGATCTAGGGTCAGATAGGAGGAAGACTTCCAGGTCCTGAAACATTGTGGCATCGGACATTTAATTGAGGGTGTGTTCATTTTTTGTATCATGTGTTTAGGAATGGATGGTAGGGGTCAGACACTCCCTAGACGACTTCTTTTTTGTGGGTCCAGCTGAATCTCTTGTCTGTTTGGAAGGTAACGTGATGACGTTTTCCACCAATGGGCGGTCAGAGAACCATTTCACTGAACTAATTCATTGCTCTTACCCAAAAATGTCAGTTTCATTCATTTTTTTCTTATATCTTTCCGATAATATGTTAACAATATGGAGAGTAATTCATATACTACATATAATACTTCTGGTTTGCTAGAAACTAATCTCTTCAGAATTTCAGGTACAACAAAGTGCTTTTTCCTTGAGGGCGCTCATGTGTGAATCATCTCCAATACAAGACAATATTGGTGGTCCTTTCCGAACCAAAAATCTGGGTTTTTATCCAATTAACTCTAAAAGCAATACCTTAGATAAATTTCAGGAATTGGTTGAAAAGGAACTTACCAATTTGTCAAGGAACAAATGTATAACAAATGTCACTCCACCCCTGCCAGTGAAGTTCCTGCTATAGAAGCTTTTGCTGAAGCCGTCCAACATGATATTCACAGACTACGATCACAATCTGATACACTACCATATAATAATATGACAAGTGCTGAAATTGAAGCTTTGGATCGACTTGCCCATGATAAGCCTGCCGATAAAGGCGGAGCTGTCGTGGTCATGGACAAGTCGGCCTATATTTCCGAAATTCATCACCAGCTCAGCGATAAATCAACCTATAAACGTGTACCTCAGGATCCTAAGTTTGAGCTGGGACGTAGATTAAAACATATTTTTGACACGGCATTTTTTTCTAGTGAGGACATGCATAAATATCTGTGGATTGATGATCCAATAGTCCGGTAATATATATCTTGCCCAAGATCCATAAAGATCATCGACATCCCCCTGGACGCCCCATTGTATCGGGAAATGATTTGATTTTTTGCCCACATTACAGTCTTTTTGGATCGTGTACTTAGGGAATATGTAGTTACGGGAAATTCATGTGTACAGGATACTGCAGATTTCCTTTGTAAATTGAACAGTACGGTGATTGAGGATCGCTCTAACCTGATTCTAGCATCCTTTGATGTGGTATCTTTGTACACCTCCATTAACCATAGCCTGGGTATGAGGATAGTTGAGAAATGTTTGCGACAATCCCAATACGGAGAACAGGAGATCATGTTCATACTGAAGTTGTTTTGTACAACAAAAATTATTTCCTTTTTGGCAATGATTTCTTCATTCAGCTCAAAGGCGTCGCAATAGGGGCCAGCATGGCCCAATGTTATTCCAATATCGTCATGAATGCTTTAGAGGAGGACTTTGTCTATGTATCCCACCACTTCCCTCATGTGCTGAAGTGGTGGCGATACATAGATGACACCGATATCAAATTTACTCTAGTTCATTCTAGCAATATGATACATACTTCGATACGAAAGCAGCCACCCCCGACCTATGTTGAACGCTGGTTGGCTGCTAATTCGCGGCTGCCCGACGTCCAGTTGGTTCTTATTATACACACTGGCCCATGATTGGCTGATATAGTATGTTTACAACACGACGTGGGGATGTTTAAAATCTATTTTACTTATCAACCCGTTGTGATTGTCGTTTTTTGAGCTTCTGTCCTCTTCTGACCTTTTCCAATATGGCCGCCGTAACTTCTCTGTCTGCTGTGCACACTACAGATTAAAATCTCCGAAAAACATGATAGCAAGATTAGATGTTGAGTTCTTATATAGGAGAGACTGGAACCCCCCAGAGCATAGTGGAGGTGGGGTGGAGGCCATCATGACAGGGTAAGGCAGGAGGAGACTGGGCCATCCAAAATGGAAAACGGGTGGGCTGCCCTATTAAAGCACTGGGAGCAGGAAAAACCGTCACTAATGGGCTGTCACAATGTAGAGAGTGGTACTCAAGGCCTGTCCGCCACCTGAGTAATGGCCTTCGTCCCTCCACTGATGGAGCAGCTGTCCCTTGCTGCGGCAGATAGATCCGTCTCAGCCCAAAATTTGCCCCGGTCCCGGCACCCCAAGTTAAGGCAATACGCCCCTTCCTCTCAGAGTTAGGCACGAGTATGTCAAGATATTTTCGCTTTTGCCACTAAGGAGAATAAAAAAGAGAAAGAAGAGTAGAGAATATCCAAATCCAAAAAACTCTAGCACGATCATGGAAGCTTGATTTCCTTTATTTCATCGTTTAAGATCCATAGCAATGTATGAGCAACATACGTACAAAGGAAAAGGAAAGAGTAGTTCCGGAACTGGTCAAGGAGGTGACACCAGTGAGACTAGCAGAAACTGGGTACCCGCGTAGGGATCACGCAAAGCTACTACTGGAAAGTTTGGGGGAGGGTTTCCTAGTTCTGGCACCACCATATCAGGTTCCCTGAAAGCCAAATTTTTTTTTTTTTTTATATATAATTGTATTTTTATTATCATTTTTCAAAAATATATAACAGACAAATTATCACGTACATATATTTAACATTGAAGTTTTTCAATAGTAAAACAACTGAAAGACAAGAAAGAAATCTTTTTCCCCAAAGGATATCAACAGTTTAAATCTTCCATTTGCGTATCAAAATGTGAAATCTAACAGTATAATATGTTTACAATAATAAAACAAATACCAAAGACGGCATCAACACTATGCCTAACCGGTCTAGGGGGGTTGGGGAAAAGGGTACAAACAAAAGACAGTCATACATACTCACTATGACAACAATTAACACTTGGGTAGAAGCTAAAGGGATGGCCATGTCACTCTCCTCCTCCTGCTCGTTCTTCTATCCAGTAGCGGTCCCAACGTTCCCAGGTTTTGTCAAACAGTGGGATACGATTATTCAGGGAGGCAGTCAGATATTCCATACTGCGAGTTTCCCTTACCCTAGAGAGTAAGTCCATTCGGGAGGGGGGAGCTTGCCTCTTCCAGAATTGCGCTATCAGGCACCTTGCAGCTGTGAGTATGTGCAAGCTCAGTTTTGTGGTCGCCTTGGCCATGGGGTGCGGAGAAACATTCAGCAAGTGAAATAATGGGGAGAGTGGGATATCCACCGCTAAGACCTCCCGAAGGAGAGTCTTTACCTCCTGCCAAAAAGGCTGCACTAATGGGCACGTCCAGAAGATATGTTGAAGAGTACCTCCAACTGAGCCACATCGCCAGCAAGTATCTGGCGTATCCGGAAATAGTCTGTGTAGCAAGGATGGGGTATGATACCACTGCATCATCAGTTTGTACTGGTTCACCTTATGTGTGGCACACAAGGAGGACTTAGCCGCCCTATGCCAAATCAGCCGCCATGTGTCTTGAGATATTGGTCCCCCTACTATGCTTTCCCACTTGGCCATGTACGGGTGTGCAATGGGTTCGTCTGGGCTGGGATGGAGCAGTATCATGTAGATATCTGATATAAGGCCAGAAGTCTGGGTAGCAGTTTTGCAAATGTGCTCAAACGTAGTGGGTGCCGAAACGGTCTCAGCACTGTCCAGGGATTGTAAAAAGTGCCTAATTCGGATGTAGTGAAAATTGGCCGCATGCGGGAGGTGGAATTTATCCTGTAGGGCAGCAAAGGGCAAAATCTTCCTATCTCGGTAATCCACAATGTCTGCAAATCTAAACAAACCCTTCTCATGCCAGGGTTTAATTTCCTGCCCAGCCCCGGCTTGATGCATGAGGGGAGTGTGTAAGAAAGATTGCATAGGAGAGCACTGAGACACCAGTGGGAACCTGGTCAAACAGGCCTTCCATAACTTAATCGTGAATGAAATAGGGCCTAGTTGGGGGTCAGGTGGCGCAGGCGCCTCTTTAGGCCAGAGGTAAGAGTTTGGATGGAAAGGGGCCAACCACAATTTCTCTATCTCCATCCACTTAGAGAATGCCAGTAAGGTGGACCATGCTGGAATACGCCTCAAATGTGTTGCCCAGTAGTATCTGGTTATATCCGGCACCGATAGGCCGTCCCCTAGATTTGTGAGAGAGCAGAACAGATCTGGAGATCCTGTGTCTCTTTTTCGCCCAGATAAAGTGTAATATTGATGCTTGCAGAGACCTCAGAGCACCCAACGGCACTGGCACTGGTAGGGTTTCAAAAAGATAAAGCAGCTTAGGTAAGATAGTCATTTTAACCGCTGCTATCCTGCCAAAGAGCGAGAGAGGGAGACTGTTCCAATTATCAAGCAGGGTCCTTATTTCCCGAAAGCTGCCAGGGAAATTCTGCCCATAAAGTGTATTATAAGAGGGGGTCAGAAGTATCCCCAGATACTTAATGGCGTCTGCTTTCCAATTATATCTGAATGTGGCCTTCAATTGGTCTACCAGCAGTTGGGTAAGATTGAGAGGCAAGGCCTCCGTCTTTGAGGTGTTTACTTTATAACCAGAAAGACGTCCATACTGCTGTAGCCTCGCTTGTAGGTTAAGAGCCAAAAATTTTAAGTCAGCGTTAGAACAGGTTTGTTGGTGGTGAATGGTGAACTATTTGTCCGTCTGGTGCTTGTACTTTTTCTGCATTTCTCCTTCAGCTGGCCAACAAATCTTTGTCTCTTTCCACTATTATTTCAACAGAAAAACTAGTTCAGTATTCAACACTCAGCATTACCTACATCTTACCAGTGAGTGCAAAACCTGAGCAGAGGGTGTGCTGGAGGTATATAGCCTGCACATGATTGATGCCAGGTGATGCAGAGCTGCAGCAAGGAGATATGTGTCTGTATTTCTTATGATTTGGTTACTTGTGTAGATTGTAAGCTCCTCTTAATTTTAAAAAGGGAGACAGACTATATTGTGCTGCTTAAAACATTATTTATGTGAGAAATGTATCTTATTTGTGATGTTTGTGGTGTGAAAGGTGCAACCCGAAGGTGTATCCCTTTAAGACTTTAAGAGTCTGGGAATAGCTGGGTATTTAATGACACCACTGTGTACATAGATTGGCTTTAGGTCAGAGTGTCTGAACTGACCACAAGGGAGCTGCCTGTTTCAAGGTAGCACAAAAACTTGATCAAAAGAAGACTTACAAGTCATGTGATATAGAACAAGGTTACATATTATATATACAGCAATATGCTATCCAATTGTAAGTAGCAAGTGTGTAGAAAATGTACAGGAACACATTCAGTGAAGACCAATATGGTCAAAACATAGAAGAGACTAATATCACCAAAGGAGGGATCACACACCGTATACCCGACATGTGTTTCGCGACGGCACTTTATCAAGGGGAAACCTTCTTTTGACCAGAAGTCTGAGTGAAGACTTTTAACGACCAGAAGATCCTACATCTCAACAAAGTTGTTGCAAAAAAGGAGGTCCTATTAAGAGCCTCATAGCTCTCATAGCGTATATATATCCCTTTGCCACCACGCTGGGTGGGAGAGGGGCCAGAGCTATTAAATATCAAGGAAATGTGGAGGGGGGGTGTCACCGCGAACCCTTTGCCCGGCGAGGTGAGAAGAGCCCACACTTGGTTCTCTACTGGTTTCTCGGCTCTGTTTCTTTCACAGAACAAGCAGTTTTATTCTGGAGATGCCAACAGATAACTGGTCATTCGGGTAAAGGGGACGGAGAATAAAGGGGCAAAGAATGCTATTGTTTTTTGCACTTTCTTTTGTTATATGTTCAAAGTTGCGTAAAAGTTACTTTGTTGGCCTACCCACATTACCCAATATTTGGGATTGTATAAGGCATGTTTTAATATCTGGGCTGCCGGTACTTGAGAGACGGGTTCTTCAGCTCACAAATCCCTGGAGTCCTGGGAAGTATGGCAGGGCCGTATGTGGCACCTCCAGTGGCAGACCTCATTTTATCTCCCTTGGGGATAGTACCCAAAAAAAGAGCCAAATAAATTATGGTTGATACACCAATTGTCTTACCCCAAAGGGCAGTCAGTTACGTCAGGGACACTGGGGCACGTGTGAGATTTAAAGGGCCAGCGTGCCACTAATTGGTCCCACCGGCCGTCTGCCCTGACTAGCAGCCCCTTCCTTTGACCCCTGCGGGATCTTTGTGCCCTTATGCCATTGAGGTGTTTCCTGACTGCCAAACTATTTGCCGTTTTCACCAGCTGCTAAGTTCCTGACTTCAATTCTCTGCCGTCTGTCCTGGCCGTCCGCTACTTCCCCGACTCTAATCCTGTGCCGCCTGTCCTGACTTTCTGCCTGACTACGACTCCAATTTTGCCTGCTGACACTGTACCTTGCCATGGCCACCACCACGAGCAAGTCGCCTGTGGAGCCTCCTGTTCCGTAAAATATTCCCTAGTTTATCTCACAAACAGCCTCCTCATGGTTATTTTATATAAAGCCCCATATGGATTCATTAGATATAGTCACCTTAACTTCCATGGATTCCTTATATGTACAGCCTTAAATGCACCAACCCCCCCCCCCCCCCAACAGCTCTGGGTCCCGGCACTTGTCCAGGTCAAAAAACGAGGGGATGGAGGCAAACGAAGATATACCACGAGAAAAACGCCAACACAGATGAGAGAACACCCATTGAATATTTTGATATTGTTAATTGTATAAATAACGTTGTCAATTTATCTGTCACTACTTTGCCTACATCACACGTACAAGTCCTAATTAAGGGTTTGGGTTTTGTGCCCACGAGTTCCTGGTTTTAAACTCATGCTGGGTGTGGGTGCATGGAGAGGGCTCACGGGCTGAGCCCTCTCCATAGCCGGTAAGTCTTTGCGGGTGTTTTCCCGCTGATCAAAAAGATGGCGCATGGGGTCGTTGGGGAGCGGCGATCCGTCGTCATGGTAGCTTCAGGTCTTCTTAAGACCAGAAGCTACTTCGGCTTAACCCGTGCATTACAATGTGCTATCAGCACATTGTAATGCATGAGAAGTAAAATCCCCATATACTGCCATACTGTAGTATGGCAGTATATGACAGGATCTTACAGACAACCTAGGGTTAAAGTACCCTAGGGAGTCTGAAAAATAGTAAAAATAAAAATAAAAAAAAGTTTAAAAAAATATAATTAAAAAATCTAAAACCTCAAATCACCCCTAAAACCTCAAATCACCCCCCCTTTCCCTAGAACTGATATAAATATAAATAAGCAGTAAAATCATAAACACATTAGGTATCACCGTGTCTGAAAATGCCTGATCTATCAAAATATGATAACGGTTTTTCAATGCGCTTAACCCCGTAATGGAAAATCGCGCCCAAAGTCAAAAATGGCACTTTTTTGCCATTTTAAAAAAAACAAAAATTCTATAAAAAGTGATCAAAAGGTCGCACAGTCCTAAAAATGATAACATTGTAAATGTCATCAAAATCCGCAAAAAACTACACCACCCACAGCTCTGTACACTAAAGTATAAAAAAGTTCTTAGCACCAGAAGATCCAAGAAAAAATTTTTGTACAGGAGGTTTTAATTTTTGTAAATGTATGAAAACATTATAAAACCTATACAAATGTGTGTTATCCCCGTAATCGCACCGACCCAAAGAATAAAGTAGAAATGTAATTTGGGGCGTACAGTGAAATCCTTAAAACCCAAGCCCACAAGAATACGGCACAAATGTGGTTTTTTTACATGCATTTGGAATTTTTTTCCTGCTTCCCAGTACACGGGATGGTATATTAAATACCACCATTTAAAAGTGTAATTTGTTACGCAGCCATCACACAGCTCTGTACATGGAAAAATAAAACAGTTATAGAATTTTGAAGGTGGGGAGAGAAAAGTGAAAAATGAAAACGCAAAAACGAAAAAGGGCTGCGGCGTTAAGGGGTTAAACACTTAGTCAGCACATAGCATCTCATAGCACAGAGAGATCATGAAGTCTCTTAGAGAGTCCCCGCCCACACTCTGGAATCTTACACTGACCATCACTGAGTGATAGGAGCTAAAACAGCAATGAAATTGTAGCAAAAGGGGGGTTAAAATGAGTTTTGTGTAAACATCACTAGTGGATTCAAATTTGAGAACTTTCTTTAATCTCAATTTTATACCATCTAAGAGGGCCAGGTATGGCATAAAATTGTACAAAATGTGGAAGAGAACCACCGGATATACATCAGCTATCCGGAACTATGAGGGGCAGGATAGGAAACTAAATCCACCAGGATGTTCTCCCCTCATCCAGGTACAGCTGGGAAAACAGTTTGGGAGCTGATAAGCCCATTTCTACAAAGCGGTTCTAACTGTATGTGGACAATTACTATACATATGAACCACTTTTTAAAAGTTTGATTGAAGAGAACACGGGTTCTTGTGGGACCATTCGAAAAACAATGCCAAGGGTTTCCACAATCATTAGTGAACGAGAAGTTCAGGAAGGGACAGCCGGGCAGTGTTCACAGTGGAGAGCTGCTTCAGCTAAAGTAGAAAGATAAAAAGGATATTTTTATCCACAGTTCCATCCACACTGGTGCTACAACCGCTAGGTGCTACTGTCCCAAACTGATTAGAACATGGGAGGTGTGGACCTTGCAGACCAGGTATCAAGGAACTTATATACCCAATATAAAAAATTGGTAATTCCCTTGTTTCGGATCATCAGATATAAAACACTTGCTTTGTACGAAAAGTTACGACAATCAGATTCTTTCCTTGATTTTCAAAAAATTTTTGCACATGTTGGCCCATCACATCCACTGCAAACTGAAAATGTCAGAAGACTTGCAGAGCGACATATTATTCCTTTAACAGAGTAAACACACCACCCCTAGAGAGGATGTCATGTATGAGGCAAGAAAGGAACGTGATGTGAGACTCGGTATTATTGTCCAGATTGCGTCATTGACTGCCTTCTAACTTTCCACACCTTTCAACAAAACAAGACTTGGCTGTGGCTGTCCACCAATGACTGTCCACCAACGTTCACCATCCAACCTGAGGCAACTGGAGAGAATCAAGACTGAGGTACTCCTAAATTTCTACTGTACAACAGAATCATTTCCATAGCCAACAAATCCAACGCACTGTGTGTGCCTGCAGGAAGGACCATTATCAGCCTGCTAATAGCTACTGTGTGGACTATGTCAGCCACTAAAGAAACTGTGAGTTTTGCAAAGATTCCTGTTCTCCCAATGTGTTCCCCGACCCACCGCTAACATCACGGCCTCCTATTCATCATCTACCAGAGGAACCGTTACCACATACACAATGGAAGTGCCCCAGTGGGAATCCCATATCTACATCACAGATTCCCCCTCTTCTTGCATCTGGCCCTGACAGCCTGGAAAAGGCCTGGCACTAGGCCAAAACTACAGCCAGCCCCTCTGGTCCCTGTGGATCTAACTGCCCCTACCACTGCGGCCAGGCCCGGGTGGGGTAAGGTTACAAGTAGTGTCACAAACCGGATACTGTACTTTTGTGCCTTGTTGTGATGCCAGTGAACTGTCTGCATGACCCTGGTGCCATACGGGTAGCAGCTAATGCATTAAGATATAGCTATAGCTATGGAGCAAAAACCAAGTCACTGATGGGAAGAGCCACAGCCCTGCGACTGGTGGGAGGATCTTGGAAGCCTATGAGGAAAGCACGTTTTAACCCCTTCACGCTCCGTGGCGGATATATCCAAAACCATTTTATTGCCATGTTTGTTTAGGCACTTAACACTGAAAAGGGACTGTCGATAGGTGAGTCCCTGGCATATTTTACAAGTCTGAGGGTTCCTGCCAAATAAGAGGGCAAGGTACAGCTTAAAGATCTATAATCTGTGCAGGGCCTGGATATATGAAGGTAAAGAGTAATGATACAGCCCCCAGAATGACCCGACCTTCCTGGGAATTTTTGGAGAATAGTATGGGATTTGGTGCACCCACTACTGGACAAGGCATATCACGTCTCGTTTCCAAGGCTGCACCTTAAAGCTCAAGGGAAAAAAGAAGTGGATACTTTATTAACCCTAATGTGATTTTTCAGACCCTATTCAGGATCCTTTCTCAAGCAATGTGATAAACAAAGCTTTCCATTTACATAAAAAACATCATACAATCCTGTGTCCAACTCAGGTGAATAATTAAAGGACACCTACCAGCAAATTCACTGGTGGTAGACTGTCCTCGCTGACTTGCACACTACATTTATGGAAACTACTCCTAAAGAAACACTTAACTGCGACTGAATCAAAAGAGTTTTTTGATTAATGATCGACTTTTTCATTTTAAAAACCGAACAAGAACAAACTAAAAGATCCAAATGGACCCGGGATGAGGAGGATTACCGAACAGGCAAAATCTACAGATTGCAAGGACCACATCCACATTCTTGCAATTCTTCGACGAAAGAAGTTGCAAGAAAGAAAAAGAATCTCCCAAAGAAATCTGAACAAGTAGGAAACACATTCAACTGCACCTTATTTAGGCCAAGATCCCAACACAGAAAAAGAACCAGACGGGGTGGACATTCCTGGCACATCATCTTCAATAAGACATGGCAATATGACCACCGACAAGCTTTCCACTTTGGAACGCTTGGTCCATGATGGCGATATTACCATCAAGCCCGCCGACAAAGGCGGGGCTATCGTCATCATGGACACTACAGCCTACATAGCGGAAATCTGTCGTCAACTTAATGATTATTCCGTATACCAACAGGTATCCATGGATCCCAAATTTGAGATTGGGCGACGCATCAAAATTATTCTTGATTTGGCAGTGCAAGAACTTTTTATTTGGCAATGAGTTTTTTTATTCAGTTGAAGGGAGTGGCCATGGGGGCAAACATGGCCCCCAAGAACCCCAACATTATGATGGCAGCATTGGAGGAGGACTTCGTCTATGTGTCCCACCACTTTAAACATGTTGTTGACTGGTGGCGATACATAGACAACGTCTTCCTCCTCTGGACAGGAAATACCGAAGAATTGGAGGCATTCTACACATTTTTAAATACCATCGATGAGGACATAAAATTTACAAAAGTCTTTCCGCAACAAAAGTCTTTTCGGCTGCTATGTGTTCACTAAAAGTTAATGCTCGAAAAAGGTAGGTGCCACCATCAAAACGTTGCAATGGAATAAACATCACCCTTGATTTTTCACCGTACAATCGAGCGCTGCCTATTTTTGGATATATCTAATTGGATCTTCTGCCACAGATCTTTTCGGCTCTGCACCACCATCTTTATTTTGTTTGTAGCGCTGCTCTCGACTTTACTTATATATATATTTTTTTTTATTATTATTATTATTTTAATGTAATCAAGGCAATTTCCATGCATGTGCATTATTTGTGCTATTTATGACCATAACTAAGACCCATCTGTTCAGGTTACACCATCTCTCCTTCTTTACTCTTATTGTTTTATTGTTTATTGCGCCTCACTACCCAATATATTAATTATTTCCCATTATCCGTTTATTCCTAATAGCAGCTATACAGATATTTAGCCTCAGCGCGTCTATGCTAGCCAGCTTTAGGATTGCACTGCCGGCTTTCTTCTCCCCTCAGCTGAATGCGGTGGCGCCCCAACATCATCCTACTGCGCAAGCGCCAGCTCCAACTCCCACGTCTGCATTGACTTATTCAATCGGCGCTGTGGCGCGAACTTTGCAGCTTATACGCCTGCATGCTGTGCCTGCTCCTGTCCTCCGCAAACGTCCATGCGAGTATTAGATCTCCTCCTCCACCCCCCGCACCAATAGCCATATAGCTATGCGATACAACTTATCTACCGAGATTGATCTCATCATTGTACACATTGATTTATTCATTTATATGCATACATCGACTTATTTATTTTATATGTGTATATATACAAGCATCTACTGTTTAACACATCTATATATCTATTTGCCTATGTACTAATAATCAAGTGTCAGATTTTATCAGTATGTATTGCTCATTTTCCAGAATCCCCCATATAACTTTGATCAGTTTTCCCATATCTATCTTTATATATACAGGCAGTCCACTTTCGGGTTTCATAGCGCTACTTGACGTGCTGCGCCTCCTCATTGGGCGGACGGGTGGTGACGGGGTTCGTTGGGCGGAGCTAAAGGCTGGCGCAGCCATGGAGGCGACGGGGAGCACAATGGAGGCTCTTTAGCTATGGTCTGATGAAGGGTTAAAACCGAAAAGCGTTACCACTGGACTTTGGAATTTTTTGATTTTTGGATTTATTTTACAAATAGAAATTAATTGGCTTAAATTCTGCATCATGGTTTGATGAAGACATCCCTCAGCCTCAGGTTACTAGCGCCCCAGTTAAAGCCCCACTTTTACCGTTCTTCGTACTTATCTGAAACCACAGACATAATCATTAAACCCGCTGATAAAGGGGGAGCCCTGGTTGTCATGAACAAAGGCCGAATATTTGACAGAAATTAATTGTCAATTTGACAATGAAACTGTTTACAAAAAGATCAATTCAGAACCAACAAGTAGGATACGAGAAAACATTCCAAAAGTAGTCAAACACATATCAAGAGACACGATTGACACCCAAATCAGGCCATTTTTGACTAACCCACACCCCATTACCCCAGTCATCTACATTCTCCACAAGGTCCATAAAACCTTGATTAAACCACCAGGGAGACCCATCGTAGCATCTACCATTTTGGTTTTATATTATTGGAAAAAGGTCCTTTGATTAAAAAAAAACAACTTTTGTCTACTGGACACATCCAATGTTTGTGACATGTATCTGCTCATTAGGACCTTTACTCCCAGGGACCTGGTTACATTGGATGTCATCAGCCTATACACCTCTATCCAGAATCAAAAAGACATTGACGCAATAATCAAACTTCTGACCTCTATTTCCTCTTTCAGAATCTGTTCTACATACAGTTACGGGGCACAGCAATGGGCTCCAATGTGCCCCCCCCCCCCCCAAATGCAAATTGTCACATGGTGGTCTTTGAAGAGACTTTTCTCTACAATCATCTGTCATTCCAGTCCAATGTTCAGCTTTGGTTTATGTTACCGTATAATCATGTGACCATTAGTTTTTTTTAACACGTTAGTAAGTCTAGATACCTTTGGTCACTTATCAACTGACTTGTATCGCAAACATCATCTTAATGGTTCTCCATCTCTGAATACTATCTATCCCATAACCCCTCAGCACAGCATCACATGGGAACATACAAGCTGCCCAAACTGCCCTGTCACCTCCAACATGACTCCTGTATGGCAGCCTCTGACGGCAGTCGCCATTATAAATAGCCGGGATAATGATAATATCAAACCTACTTAACCTGCTACTCCTAATACACTGTTATCTTAGATGATATTCATGGGCTGGTTGAAAAAGACTCAAGAGCACTACATCATTCTAACCTTGTTGCTAGTAAAAAAAAAAAAAAGGTAATTTTAAACAACAAAGGAAAGCTATCTATGATATTAAGAGTAATACTAAAGCAGATAAGGGGGTGCGTTGGTGGTCATGTATTCCAAACTATATGAAAATTCTGTCTATACCATGTTAAATCAAAACAATACAGGCAGTTACATACAAGATAGGGTCTGTAGGTTTGTTCTTAAGTTGAATTTGTATGCAAGTCGGAACTGTATATTTTATCATTGTAATCCCAGACAGAACTTTTTTTTGTCTCTGTGACAATTGGATTTTAAAAATGTTGGGTTGTCATAAGAATCAAGATTATCAATAAAGCTTCATTACAGACACCTGTGATAACTGTTACAGCTAGTCATTGTAGCCTAGGACTAAAGTACAATAAATTACCAACATCCAGAGGTCCGTTTGTACCTAGGGGTCGTATGTAAGTCGAGTGTTCTTAAGTAGGGGACCGCCTGTACATACCTTATTTAAAACTTAAAGAGAATCCAGCCAATGCTTTTGGAAACAAACTCCTGAAAATACTGGAGGAGGGCGTTAGTATGGGCATTATTACTAAAAAAGAATCAAATTATATCTATTTTGATTGCCCCGTTACTCCAGTGTTTTCCTCCGCCTTTGAGACCAATCATCTCGAACATGTGCTCATTAAATGAGAAACATAGCAGCTGGATATACAGTAATATTAAATGGCAGAGTATTTTCGCATGGGTCACCTGTGGCTCTTTTGTATTCCCAACCATTTAGCAATTAAAGCCCTTAGTGATCATCTTAGGAAATACAGTGGTTACAGTGACACCTTAAAGAGTTTATCATTATGGCACTTAAATTTTTGTTCTGCACAAATTATTACACCAACTTTTTACAAAAAACGGGTTTTTTCCCTTGCGGACACTGCAAAATGTGTAGGAGCACTGCAACACGTACAGCGGTGTACAGCACAAAGAAAGCAGAGGGTACCGATATCAGAATACGAGACCACATCAATTGTAACACCAAAAGGTGTGATTTACTGTATACAGTGCCCATGTGAAGAGGTACATAGGACGTACAAAAAGAAAAATGATCACAAGAATAAAAGAACATCTGGCAAACATAGAAAGGAACTATGATGGACATCCCTTATCAAAACACTATAGGCAGATGCATAAGGGACACATAAAAGGGACAAAAATCTTTGGGATAGAAAAAGTAAAAAGCATTTGGAGGGGGGGGGGGGGTGATTATATCAAACAAATGTCCAGGGCGGAAAGCCGCTGGATTTTCAATTTAGATACACTGGCCCCAGGGGGACTGAATAATGAAATCGAAATATTCGGTTTTAATTGACACAAACTATGAAATCATTCTTTATTTCATGCATTTATTTATTGAGACATACACAACTTCATATTTTACATTTAATTAAAAAAAAAATTATTTCATTTTATTTCATGTGAATAAAGGACATATTTTTTTAGCAGAAAATGATAGTAAATAGATAAGACGGATCTTGGAGTATAATATATAAAGGTCTCCTTTAGCCTTAATAATAATAATAATAATAATAATTCTTTATTTATATAGCGCACACAGATTACGCAGCGCTGCACAGGCATGTCAAATTGGTCCCTGTCCCCGTGGGGCTCACAATCTAAACAACCTAACAGTATGTTTTGAAGTGTGGGAGGAAACCGGAGTACCCGGAGGAAACCCACGCAAACACGGAGAGAACATACAAACTCTTTGCAGATGTTGACCTGAGTGGGATTCGAACCCAGGACTCCAGTGCTGCAAGGCAGATGTGCTACTCACTCAGCCACCGTGCCGCCCTATGAGAAACATAAAAAATTAGGATCGATTATATACACCATCGAGGAACATGCATCACCTAATTTATTTGCAACTTTTTACTTACTTTATTCAGAAGATCAAGGAAATGGACACATTTGGAAAGTTGATAAATTACGGCAGTAGGCAATAGAGGAAGAACTCTACCCTGAGGAAGAGAGCCGTTTGCTCTCCAAAACGCGTTTGGTGCATGGTCACCTTGTCCCTTTGCTCCCTCCGTACTCCATAGTGACGTCACTATCAACTTCGGATTCAGAGTGTGTTGCAGCCACCGGCCGGGGCTCCTTCCTTTGAATGTCAGTTAAAAAAATACGGAATACATCGAGGGGATTTCATACAAAAGACATCTACTTTGCCGTATGCAGGACCAGAACACTCAATTAACCAACGGGATAAGTCAGGTTAGTTCTGATTTACTCGTACATCCCGTAGACATCCGTGTATCTACTGTTTTCAATACATGTTTGCTCTAATAGTCAGTGCGGGTATACAAATATTTATTTTTGCAGTGGCTTTTCACATCTATATGAGTTAGGGCTACTCGTAGAATACCTGCCGCGACAGTATTTTCAGTGCCACAAACAGGGGGTTCTTCATTCCTATAGAAAGTCCTCTAAAACTATCACTGTAAAACACCACCATTCCTTTACCAGCATTGTGCCAACGTCTTTCTTAATCTTCTTCTACAAATTATGTTTTCTTTAATGGTGATTACTTTCTTCAAATTGAGAGAGCCCCTATGGGGGTCCAAACTTTCTCCCTCAATAGTAAACATATTTATGGCATAGTGGGAGGAGGATTCTGCCAATCCATTTTTATCAGACATTGTCTGGTATGGCAGATTTATAGATGACATCCTCATAATTTGGCAAGGTCCTCACAGCAGAGTGATGGGGTTTTGTCAGTACCTTAACGACAACCAGATTAATTTAAAATGTACAAATGATCCGTCTAAAAAAGACATCCCTTTCTTGTATTTAACGTTAGAAGGTGATGCACATTTAGGAGTTGTTCACACCTCCACATAGAGAAAACCACAGTCAGCGAATGCAATACTGGAAGCGACGAGTTGCTACCCAATACATAGTGTTAAATCTATCCCTGTTGGGGAAATACACAGGCTACGATATAATTGTTCTAGAGACGATACATTCAATGCACAGAAATATTTGATGAAATGAAATTTACAGAGTTGGTGGATATAAAAATTGGATGGTGAATAGAGCAGATTCTATTATTTGGGCTTGATGACCAAAGAACATATAGACTAAAATCCTTTATGAATTGTGAGACCGTCACCATGCAGATACATAGGAAGTACTAAAAGAAAAATTAAAGACCGTATTAGCGAAGACCATTCAAGTCTAACTAAAAAATCTAGTGGGCTATCGGGTTCTACTAAGCACTTTATAGAAAAACATAAGACATCGACACATTTTCTTTTTATGGGTTAGAAAGAGTTAATAATAATAATTCTTTATTTATATAGCGCACACAGATTACGCAGCGCTGCACAAAGCTTGACAAATTGCTCCCTGTCCCCAATGGGGCTCACAATCTAAACAACCTAACAGTATGTTTTTGGAGTGTGGGAGGAAACCGGAGTACCCGGAAAAAACCCACGCAAACACGGAGAGAACATACAAACGCTTTGTAGATGTTGACCCATTCAAACCCAGGACACCAGTGCTGCAAGGCAGATGTGCTACTCACTCAGCCACCGTGCCGCCCTAATAATAGCCCTAATAGGGGAGGAGACTGGACCAATAAGCTTCGCAAGTGGGAAGCTTGTTGGATACTAACTTTGAATACTCGGGCTCCCAAAGGTATGAATTTTTGTGAATACCTTATTACCATATATCAATATTGTATATGTATATTTTTTTCAGATTACCAATGATTTATATATTCGTATGCGACAAGGAAATGAGGTCTGTACTAAAGATTCTGTGATTGGCTATTTTGTCTTTTAAATGTCTGTGTTTTAGTTTATTTTGTTAGCCATGATTGAGAGGGTGTTCCCTCGAAACCTGCCGACTGTCTGCTCAGCCATGACATTTACATGTATAAATAAAGCTCTTTGTTTTATGAAGAATGCTGCTGGATGAGCTTCCTTGCAAAGTTTTTATTATAAATCTTGTGCTCCCCTCTGTGAAGAGCCTGTGTGGTATACTTCATCAGACAGAAGGGAGACCCCTGGTCATATAGTAATCACTTAAGGAATTAGATGCAATAATTTCAGACAGGAAACAATCACTAAATAATGTAATGCTGACTGGCTTGTTCATACTGAAGAATAAAGATATATTAAAAGGGAGAAAATGATCAGGGAGTCTCATTCAGTAGTCACACTCGCTAACTGCATGCAACTTTAACTTTATTCAATCCGGGGTAGTCCCCCTGTCTGTGTCAACCCTCCTCCTCATAGGCGGTAACTTCTTGTGTCACCTCCTCATCCTCATAGACTGTAAGCTCTTGTGTCACCCCCTCATCCTCATAGACTGTAAGCTTGTGTCATGCATCATCCTCAGACTGTAAGCTCTTGTGTCACCCCCTCATCCTCATAGACTGTAAGCTTGTGTCATGCATCATCCTCAGACTGTAAGCTCGTGTCATCCCTCATTCTCATAGACTGTAAGCTCTTGTGTCACTCCCTCATCCTCATAGACTGTAAGCTCTTGTGTCACCCCCTCATCCTCATAGACTGTAAGCTTGTGTCATCCATCATCCTCATAGAATGTAAGCTCTTGTGTCACTCCCTCATCCTCATAGACTGTAAGCTCTTGTGTCACCCCCTCATCCTCATAGACTGTAAGCTCGTGTCACCCCCTCATCCTCATAGACTGTAAGCTCGTGTCATCCCTCATCCTCATAGACTGTAAGCTCTTGTGTCACCCCCTCATCCTCATAGACTGTAAGCTCTTGTGTCACCCCCTCATCCTCAGACTGTAAGCTCTTGTGTCACTCCCTCGTCCTCATAGACGGTAAGCTCACAAGTTGCTGTAGATACAAGAACCGTGAAGATGGCAGATGGCAATTTAGATCCCTGTGAGTGCATCTGCTCCCATGACTATGCAATGCGAAGGCTGATTAATTTGCTCAGGCAGTCTCACTGTACCGACAACAAATGCTTACAAGAACTACCAGGACCCAATCTGTCCAGTGATGGTGGATTTAGCATTGCAATGATCGCCATGGCCTGGCTTGTCATTGGTTTTACCTTATTCCTGTTGAGACCTAGGAGTCTCCGAGGACCAAGGGCTACTGGAAAACCAACTACTCCACACAATGACCGCAACCATGAACCTGCAGCACCACCTGTAGACTAGCGCCTTCGAGAGCCTCCATACAAAATTTGCACGACCAAATGAATCCAGAATGGTCAGACTACTCTGAAGCGGATGATTCTTCTCTCTCTATTTCCTACCACTGCCCTGACCCTGTGCCTGAACCTGACCACAAGACTGTCTTCTGCTAAGGTACCCCAACCTCGGCTGCTACCGCAGACTAGTCGCACCTGTGGAACCACCTGGTGGCACTCTGACGCAGCAAGTCCAACCCGCTCTGTGGCGGGCCCTGGTGAAGACCGGGTGCCACTTAAGATTCCGGTCCCAATTGTCGGCTAGTACCATCTCCTGCAGTGTTCCAGAAAATCCACTGATCCCGAACTCTTGACTATCTTCAAGCAGCACGAAAACAAATCAGTTGAGGGCAATCAGTAGATCAACAAAATAAATGGTCCCACAGTGATAAGATCAGGTGTATTACCAGTTTTATTCCAGGTTCTTGTGAAACGTCCACAGCCGGACCATTTACTTCCACGATTACAGAAGAACCCGATCATCTGGCAGAGATTTATTGATGACATTTCATTTATTTGGGAAGGATGGAAGGAATTTTTTTTTGCACACTTTTAGATTTCACTATTTCTATAAAAGACAACCACATCTAAACCAAATTCTACAATAACCCTAACGACAGAAACAGTCGTATCCCCGCCACATCCAGATGTCATCCTTTTTTGTTTGGAAAATTATCCAAATGGACAATTGACCTGGGTCATAAGCAACTGCATTGGAAAATGTAATAACTGCAAATCAAGATGTTACCACATAACTGAGAGATAATCTCCTACAAAGCAAAAAATTAAACCCAGGACAGTAACGAGTCACAAGTCCCTTTTATCTTTAAAAAACATCCCCATTGACTTTAATGGGAAATACGGCAACCTATGCGATCGCTGTATACCACCCCATACTGTGAACTTGCCATAAGGCCCGCAAAGTAAAGCATAGAACATGTCC
The DNA here is from genome assembly GCA_019512145.1 of Engystomops pustulosus. Taxonomy (NCBI): domain Eukaryota; kingdom Metazoa; phylum Chordata; class Amphibia; order Anura; family Leptodactylidae; genus Engystomops; species Engystomops pustulosus. The sequence continues at coordinate 94,726 of WNYA01001008.1, forward strand.
TATGGGACCACAAAGGACAAAGTATAGGAGGAGATTACAGCACAGATGATACCGGATGAGTGGAGTAGGGTTGTGCGAAGCCAGTGAGATCATTTACCAACCTACAGTTATTTGCTAACAAATACGGCGCACTCGTGGTGACATACAGGTGAAATTTGGGAAAAACACAACCGTTTTTACAGCCATTTTACATCTTTAAAAAACGTGACCACAAAGTGCACATGGTCGTGGAACCCTACAGACACTCTCTCTCAGGAGGCTTTTATCCATCCAAAAAGGGCCAAGCATGCAAGAGCAGGAAATAAGGAATCTCTGATACCATGCCAAGTGACAATGGGGAGAGTTTTAATACTAAGGATCATAGAACTTAAAGTCACTAACACTAAGAGGACCATTTATGGAATAAAATGCACTTGAAGCAAAACATATGTGGGCAGAACAAGACGCCAAATGTCTCAGAGAATCAAAGAACATTTAGGTAACATAGAAAATAAGGTCACTAGTCACTGCATCTCCTGTCAAATATTTGGAGAAAATAAAACATTCTCCATGGAAGAAAACTAGCAAAAAAACATGTTCTAATAGACTCCAGTAGTCGTAGAAGTAGAAAACAGGACGTGAATCCGCGCTTCTCAGAATAAATAGTACTTTATTTCGAAGTTGGACTACGCGTTTCGGGGGCGTAACGCTCCCTTCTTCAGGTCCATACAAATACACAGGGTTCCGAGAGTGATCTTAGGCTCTCCTGTGAAGATATTAGGGGTATGTGGTCCTCCTTAGTGGTTGATACTGTTATCCCGGGTAGGAAGGGGTTAAGGATAGCGCGGTCGAGGTTAGTTGAAAGTTGGCCGAGGTTATTTGGAAGTTAGCCCGGAGGAGGAGTATGCCAAGACAGTCGGGAGCGCTGTGTGGATACTGGACGACGCAGCTTAATCTCAGCACTACCTACTACAGGCAGTCCCCGGGTTACATACAAGATAGGGTCTGGAGGTTTGTTCTTAAGTTGAATTTGTATGTAAGTCGAAACTGTATATTTTATAATGGAAGTTCTAGACAATTTTTTTTCTTTTGCCCCAGTGACAATTGGAGTTTCAAAATTTTTGGTGTAATGGGACCAAGGATTATCAATAAAGCTTCATTACAGACACCTTACAGCTGATCATTGCAGCCGGGGACTATAGTAACATCCAGAGAGGTCACCAGAGGTCACAGGGAGCAGAGGGGTCCGTCTTTAACTATGGGTTGTCTGTAAGTCGGGTGTCCTTAAGTAGGGGACCGCCTGTACTTGGAATCCCTGGACATACAATATCGTATTATTCTACCCTATTATTGATGCGCTGTGTTTTTTTGTTTCTTCTTTTATCTAATAGATTCCAGCCATACAAGGTGGTGCTCGTGTACTTGCCTGCCATAACACTCTATCATTACCTCTTGGATGCTACTAATTTTCCCTTTTTTATTTATTATACTATCATATTTTAATTTATGATTAAAATTGAATTTTTTTTCAATCTTTTCAGTTTTTGACAAAGGCCCTGTGCGGTCAAAACATCACAAAAAACATATGAAATGAATGTGCGATACAATGATTTACCTAAATAACCGTATTGTCAAAATGTACACAAATGGTGGGATCCCTGTCCTCGTACATAATCGTTCTGAGAGGTAGACGCTTGTATGGGTGCTGGAACAATTTAGATGTGTTTTTCTTGAATTATAAAAATGCATAATTTTTTTAATTACCATATATACTCGAGTATAAGCCTAGTTTTTCAGCACACATAAATGTGCTGAAACCCCAAACTCGGCTTATACTCGAATAAAAAAATATAGGTTTTACCAGGTTTTTGTGGTAAAATTAGGGGCCTCGGCTTATACTTGGGTCGACTTATACTCAAGTATATACAGTAAATACAACTATTAACCATTTCTTTTCTTTCTATATTTGTGTTTCTATTGTCGACTCCTCTCTTTCCACAAGGCATATCTTTCTTATTTTTCAGAAGGCGTGATATCTGCAGAACACATTGTAATTCCAGGTGACACCATTTTAATTTCTGCTAATTGTACAGGGAAATAATAAAAATAAAATAAAATAAATAAAAATGTGGTTGAATTGCCAAAAAAAGGAACGATGCGCCATATTCCTATGGGCTTTATTTGACATCTTTTCCTGTGTGGTCTAAATAATCCCTTCCCTTAGTGATTGTACCAAACCAATGACTTGAGATACCAAATTTATATAGGTTTTATTATGTTTTGATACAAAACAAATACTTAAAATCTTTTGTACATTCTTGGTTTTGCCGTATTCGAGGCCCACAGCTTTTTCATACTTCAGTGTAAGGAGCTGTGCAAGGGTCAAATAATCAAAAAGTTCATTCTCACGAGTCTTATTGCGACACATAATCAGATGCAATATGATGTATGCACACACGGCATAGGTAACAGGGAGAGGTCCCGACCCTATAGACCAGGGGTAGGGAACCTATGGCTCGGGAGCCAGATATGGCTCTTTTGTTGGCTGCATCTGGCTCTTAGACAGCTGTGGCTACCTATATACTGGGGGACATGTGCTATGGCTACCTATATACT